>QRFB01003569.1:4434-21997 GCA_008931105.1 Oenanthe javanica
ATAATTGAAAATTAAAATTTTAATAACTAGTTGATCGGCGTTTGATCGGGCTATTTATATTTTACTAATTTATTTTATTAATTGTTACTAAATTATAAAGAGCCTACATTTTTAATATATAAATATAAATAAATATACTAACTAGATGGTGTTTTAGTTATAACACAACAAATTAGAAGCTAGCTTCAAATAAAGTAATTTATTAATTTCTTCTCAACTTTTGAATAAACTAGTATTTGATTGATTTGAATTATATCTTGCCTCTTTATTCTCAAATCAAATTATTTTAAGATAAAATATAATTTAATAAGTTCATGAATATAATAAAAAAATATATGTAAAATATCAATGGGGAAGTAGCTCAATTGGTAGAGAATTATCATTTATATCATTAATCCTAAATAGATTTGTTTATTGCAGAAATAAGGTCCGAGGTTCGAATCCTCGTTTCTCCATCTGTTTTTATTATATTAAATTTTGAAATGTGGATGCAGATGTGTGATTCTCGCTTATTAGATGTCTTACCTTGTTTCGTCTCTTATCTTACTTCACAAGAAAACGAGATCTATACCTTGGATAAAATTTCTCTAACTTTACATTTTCATATATATTTGAAGTTGTAGTATCTTATTAGGATCATGCTAACTTCAAATAAAGGAACTTGCAAACAAATACAAAAGTAGTTTAAATAGTATTATAGTAGTAATTTGACAAAAGTTATCGACGTAAATTGCCATGGTCATGGACTCATGGGCTCGCAGGCTATTAGTTAAGGAGATTAATGTTTGTTAACTCACATAATTTGTCAAAATTAAAAAAAATCTCATATAAATATACGAGGGTATTATTATAATTACTGCAGATTACATGCAATTATAAAAATTCCATTACTGTTTTATACTAAAAACAGTTGCACCTCATGTAATATTCATGTGATAATTTGTGGAATTTTATTTTCTTAGTTAAATTTTATAATAATACTATATTATCATAATTGAAAATTAAAATTTTAATAACTAGTTGATCGGCGTTTGATCGGGCTATTTATATTTTACAAATTTATTTTATTAATTGTTACTAAATTATAAAGAACCTACATTTTTAATATATAAATATAAATAAATATACTAACCAGATGGTGTTTTAGTTATAAGACAACAAATTAGAAGCTAGCTTCAAATAAAGTAATTTATTAATTTCTTCCATACTTTTGAATAAACTAGTATTTGATTGATTTGAATTATATCTTGCCTCTTTATTCTCAAATCAAATTATTTTAAGATAAATTATAATTTAATAAGTTCATGAATATAATAAAACAATATATGTAAAATATCAATGGGGAAGTAGCTCAATTGGTAGAGCATTATCATTTATATGATTAATCCTAAACAGATTTGTTTCTTGCAGAAACAAGGTTCGAGGTTCGAATCCTCGCTTCTCCATCTGTTTTTATTATTTTAAATTTTGAAATGTAGATGCAGATGTGTGATTCCCGCTTATTAGATGTCTTACCTTGTTTCGTCTCTTAGCTTACTTCACAAGAAAACGAGATCTATACCTTGAATAAAATTTCTCAAACTTTACATTTTCATATATATTTTAAGTTGTAGTATCTTATTAGGATCATGCTAACTTCAAATAAAGGAACTTGCAAACAAATACAAAAGTAGTTTAAATAGTATTATAGTAGTAATTTGACAAAAGTTATCGACGTAAATTGCCATGGTCATGGACTCATGGGCTCGCAGGCTATTAGTTAAGGAGATTAATGTTTGTTAACTCACATAATTTGTCAAAGTTAAAAAAAATTCTCATATAAATATACGAGGGTATTATTATATTTACAGCATATTACATGCAATTATAAAAATACCATTACTGTTTTATACTAAAAACAGTTGCACCTCATGTAATATTCATGTGATAATTTGTGGAATTTTATTTTCTTAGTTAAATTTTATAATAATACTATATTATCATAATTGAAAATTAAAATTTTAATAACTAGTTGATAGGCGTTTGATCGGGCTATTTATATTTTACTAATTCATTTTAGTTGTTACTAAATTATAAAGAGCCTACATTTTTAATATATAAATATAAATAAATATACTAACCTGATGGTGTTTTAGTTTTAACACAAAAATTAGAAGCTAGCTTCAAATAAAGTAATTTATTAATCTCTTCCATACTTTTGAATAAACTAGTATTTGATTGATTTCAATTATATCTTACTTATTTATTCTCAAATCAAATTATTTTAAGATAAATTGTAATTTAATAAGTTCTTGAATATAATAAAAAAATATATGTAAAATATCAATGGGGAAATAGCTCAATTGGTAGAGCATTATCATTTATATTATTAAATCTAAACAGATTTATTTCTTGCATAAAGGAACTTCCAAACAAATACAAAAGTAGTTTAAATAGTATTATAGTAGTAATTTGACAAAAGTTATCGACGTAAATTGCCATGGTCATGGACTCATGGGCTCGCAGGCTATTAGTTAAGGAGATTAATGTTTGTTAGGTCATATAATTTTTCAAAATTAAACAAAAATCTCATATAAATATACGACAGTATTATTAAAATTACAGCAGATTACATGCAATTATAAAAATACAATTACTGTTTTATACTAAAAACAGTTGCACCTCATGTAATATTCATGTGATAATTTGTGAAATTTTATTTTCTTAGTTAAATTTTATTATAAGACTATATTATCATAATGGAAAATTAAAATTTTAATAACTAGTTGATCGGCGTTTGATCGGGCTATTTACATTTTACTAATTTATTTTATTAATTGTTATTAAATTATAAAGAGCCTACATTTTTAATATATAAATATAAATAAATATACTAACCAAATGGTGTTTTAGTTATAACACAACAAATTTGAAGCTAGCTTCAAATAAAATAATTTATTAATTTCTTCCATACTTTTGAATAAACTAGTATTTGATTGATTTTAATTATATCTTACCTCTTTATTCTCAAATCAAATTATTTTAAGATAAGTTGTAATTTAATAAGTTCATGAATATAATAAAAATATATATGTTAAATATCAATGGGGAAGTAGCTCAATTGGTAGAGTATTATCATTTATATGATTAATCCTAAACAGATTTGTTTCTGGCAGAAATATGGTTTGATGTTCGAATCCTCGCTTCTCCATCTGTTTTTATTTTTCCCACTTATTAGATGTCTTACCTTGTTTCATCTCTTACCTTACTTCACATGAAAACGAGATCTATACGTCGGATAAAATTTCTCCAACGTTACATTTTCATACATATTTTAAGTTCTAGTATCTTATTAGGATCATGCAATCTTCAAATAAAGGAACCTGCAAACAAATACAAAAGTTGTTTAAATAGTATTATAGTAGTAATTTGACAAAAGTTATCGACATAAATTGCCATGGTCATGCATTCATGGGCTCGCAGGCTATTAGTTAAGGAGATTAATGTTTGTTAACTGACATAATTTGTCAAAATTAAAAAAATTCTCATATAAATATATGAGAGTATTATTATAAATACAATAGATTACATGCAATTATAAAAATGCCATTACTGTTTTATACTAAAAACAGTTGCACCTCATGTAATATTCATGTGATAATTTGTGGAATTTCATTTTCTTATTTAAATTTTATTGTAATACTATATTATCATAATCGAACATTAAAGTTTTAATAACTAGTTGATAGGCGTTTGATCGGGCTATTTACATTTTACTAATTTATTATATTAATTGTTATTAAATTATAAAGAGCCTACATTTTTAATATATAAATATAAATAAATATACTAACTAGATGGTGTTTTAGTTATAACACAACAAATTTGAAGCTAGCTTCAAATAAAATAATTTATTAATTTCTTCCATACTTCTGAATAAACTAGTATTTGATTGATTTTAATTATATCTTACCTCTTTATTCTCTAATCAAATTATTTTAAGATAAGTTGTAATTTAATAAGTTCATGAATATAATAAAAATATATATGTAAAATATCAATGGAGAAGTAGCTCAATTGCTAGAGCATTATCATTTATATGATTAATCCTAAACAGATTTGTTGCTTGCAGAAATATGGTTTGATGTTCGAATCCTCCCTTCTCCATCTGTTTTTATTTTTCCCGCTTATTAGATGTCTTACCTTGCTTCGTCTCTTACCTTACTTCACATGAAAACGAGATCTATATGTCTGATAAAATTTCTCCAACGTTACATTTTCATACATATTTTAAGTTGTAGTATCTTATTAGGATCATGCTAATTTCAAATAAAGGAACTTGCAAACAAATACAAAAGTAGTTTAAATAGTATTATAGTAGTAATTTGACAAAAGTTATCGACGTAAATTGCCATGGTCATGCACTCATGGGCTCGCAGGCTATTAGTTAAGGAGATTAATGTTTGTTAGCTCACATATTTTTCAAAATTAAAAAAAAATCTCATATAAATATACGACAGTATTATTAAAATTACAACAGATTACATTCAATTATAAAAATACCGTTACTGTTTTATACTAAAAACAGTTGCACCTCATGTAATATTCATGTGATAATTTGTGAAATTTTATTTTCTTAGTTAAATTTTATTATAATACTATATTATCTAATCGAAAATTTAAATTTTAATAACTATTTGATCGGCGTTTGATCGGCCTATTTATATTTTACTAATTTATTTTATTAATTATTATTAAATTATAAAGAGCCTACATTTTTAATATATAAATATAAATAAATATACTAACCAGATGGTGTTTTAGATAACACACAACAAATTAGAAGCTAGCTTCAAATAAAGTAATTTATTAATTTCTTCCATACTTTTGAATAAACTAGTATTTGATTGATTTGAATTATATCTTGCCTCTTTATTCTCAAATCAAATTATTTTAAGATAAATTATAATTTAATAAGTTCATGAATATAATAAAAAAATATATGTAAAATATCAATGGGGAAGTAGCTCAATTGGTAGAGCATTATCATTTATATGATTAATCCTAAACAGATTTGTTTCTTGCAGAAACAAGGTTCGAGGTTCGAATCCTCGCTTCTCCATCTGTTTTTATTATTTTAAATTTTGAAATGCGGATGCAGACGTGTGATTCCCGCTTGTTAGATGTCTTACCTTGTTTCGTCTCTTACCTTACTTCACATGAAAACGAGATCTATACGTCGGATAAAATTTCTCCAACGTTACATTTTCATACATATTTTAAGTTGTAGTATCTTATTAGGATCATGCTAACTTCAAATAAAGGAACTTGCAAACAAATACAAAAGTAGTTCAAATAGTATTATAGTAGTAATTTGACAAAAGTTATCTACGTAAATTGCCATGGTCATGGACTCATGGGCTCGCAGGCTATTCGTTAAGGATATTAATGTTTGTTAACTCACATAATTTTTAAATTTTTTTAAAAAAATTCATATAAATACACGAGAGTATTATTATAATTACAACAAATTACATGCAATTATAAAAATCGTTTACTATTTTATACTAAAAGCAGTTGCATCTCAAGTAATTTTCATGTGGTAATTTGTGGAATTTTATTTTCTTAGTTAAATTTTATTATAATACTCTATTATCATAATCAAAAATTAGAATGTGGATCGTGTGATTGCCGCTTATTAGATGTCTTACCTTGTTATCTTCGTTAGAGATTAATATTTGTGAGGTTAACATTAATTCACATAATTTTTCAAAATTAAAAAATTCTCGTATAAATATACGATGGTATTATTTTAATTACAGCAGATTATATGTAATTATAAAAATGTCATTACTATTTTATACTAAAAATAGTTGCACCTTAGGTAATTTTTCTGTGTTAATTTGAGGAACTTTATTTTCTTAGTTAAATTTTATTATAATACTATATTATCATAATCGAAAATCAAAATTTTAATAATTAATTGATCGGTGGTGTTTGATCGGGCTATTTATATTTTACTAATTTATTTTATTAATTGTTATTAAATTATAAAGAGCCTACATTTTTAATATATAAATATAAATAAATATACTAACCAGACGGTGTTTTAGTTATAACACTACAAATTAGAAGCTAGCTTCAAATAAAGTAATTTATTAATTTCTTCCATACTTTTGAATAAACTAGTATTTGATTGATTTGAATTATATCTTGCCTCTTTATTCTCAAATCAAATTATTTTAAGATAAATTATAATTTAATAAGTTCATGAATATAATAAAAAAAAATATGTAAAATATCAATGGGGAAGTAGCTCAATTGATAGAGCATTATCATTTATATGATTAATCCTAAACAGATTTGTTTCTTGCAGAAATAAGGTTCGAATCCTCGCTTCTCGGACCATTTATGATTTTACCTTGCGTTCAAATATAAAACATTTTCTTCCATAAAATAAACATGTAGGTAGTTTAGTGAATCTCGTATTTGTGAGTTATTAATTATAACTTTATGTCAAAATTACATATATTGTCGATCTTATTTGTATATTTGATAAACTGTGAAGGCTGGTAAAGTTTGTAATTTATAATTGTTCGTAGGGAAGATAATATATATATGATGGTCTTCACAATCACTTGATATAATCATTTGTTTGTTATAATTTTTCGTGAATAATATAAATACTAATTTTTTTTGTAAATCCGAGGATCAAGTCGGATAGATGGTTGGTGAACTATTTGTTCTCAACCAAAACCCATATATATGATTATTCACTTAAAAATATTTACACCTAGTTGTAATTATCTAATAATAATATCAACACTAACTATGTAATCTCCGTTCAAATGTTTGTCATTTGGAATATCTTCAAATTCTACCAACAAGAATCATATTTTGTCACTAGAAAGATTGTTCATGTGTATGCACTCAGATTACTTCTTGTAACGCTTCTCTCTGTAAGAAAACATATAAAAATATTGATGAGTGTATATCTGATTTACCATATAAAGCTAACTCTTGCCTTTATAATTTAAAATCTTGAGATCACATTAACCTTAAAGGCACCCCTAGAATTCATGTGGTCATTCTAAAAAAAGTTGCCATAATTTATGCTTCTTTATATACAATCACCCCTTTTTAGGTCAGTTTCTTTAGTTGTAGTTTTGTATATAAAGTTTACACAACAGAAGAATCTACATCATTGTTAGGATGGGTTGTTCATGGTGCTTTTGGGCTGTGGTTGTGGCTTTATTAGTGGTGGTGGTCAATGGATATCCGGAGGAAGATTTGGTAGTGAAGTTGCCGGAGCAACCTAAAGTTCAGTTCAAGCAATATGCTGGTTAAGTTGATGTGGATGTTAAGGCTGGGAGGAGTTTGTTTTACTATTTTGTCGAGGCGCATCATGATCCTGATCATAAGCCTCTTGCTCTCTGGCTCAATGGAGGTTGGCTGTTTTGTTTGTTATGGATTTTAAAGTTTGCGACTTCTTAGTGCTTAAGATTAAAAAATTTCTGAATTTTGAATTCTCAATGATCAATGCATATTAATATATGTGTTCGTGTTTTTGTTGATGTTTACATGCATGTTATAATAAAATGTAGGATAAACTAATGAAGTTGCTATATTCACTAGCTACTGTTACTGATTCTGTTTATGGTTTGTGTTCAGGACCAGGTTGTTCCTCGATTGGAGGAGGTGCATTCACCGAGTTGGGTCCATTCTTTCCTAGAGGTGATGGCAGAGGACTTCGAATAAATTCCAAATCTTGGAATAAAGGTATGTATGTCGTATACTCAAAATAAGTCTATAAACAAGAAAATAATGCTCAAGATGATGTTGGTTGTAGAAAATCAATCTTTAACAAGAAATAGTACTTCTAATAATTACATGCGCTTATCAGCTCTATACATTTTCTATTGCAGCATCAAATCTTTTATTTGTCGAGTCCCCTGCTGGTGTGGGATGGTCATACTCAAATACTACTTCGGATTATAATTGTGGTGATGCCTCCACTGGTAAGCTTATTGACAAGGCTTATATCTTTTAACAACATTTTGATATGCTAATCTTCATTTTCCATTAAGATCTGTATTGAAGCATATAGAGTGATCAGATATTTGTTGATTTTGTAACGTCTGTCAGTTAATATGCACGGTTCCTTGGTTTTGCAGAAAAATACTCTCTATGTTTGTGTACATTTGATGTGACCTGCTTGTCAGTTTTACCTTGTTCTCTTTGGCAGCCAGGGACGTGTATATTTTCTTGATAAATTGGTTTGCGAAGTTTCCCTCTTACAAAGACAGAGGTCTATATCTTACTGGGGAAAGCTATGCAGGTGAACATAAGATAAAATTTTAACATTTTCTATAGTTTAGTTAAAGTTGGTAGAAATTTCCTATAAGACTGTATAAATAATAAAATGTTAGAATAATTTTAGTATAATCATATTTTCATGCAGGGCATTACATTCCTCAGTTAGCTATTGCTCTTCTGGATCATAATGAACAATCTAGAGGTTACAAGTTTAACATCAAAGGAGTTGCTGTAAGCAATCACTAGCGCTAAATGCTGCTTTATTCTTCTTATTTGTGTGTAGTTTATAATTCTTTTTAATCGATGCTCAACTTAACAAAATACTGATTTTTAACTCATTTTGTCTCACTTCCATTAATACATCTGATTAGATTGGGAATCCGCTTCTCAAACTAGACCGCGATGCACCAGCAGTGTACGAGTACTTCTGGTCACATGGAATGATCTCCGATGAGATTGGTCTTGCTATCTTCAATGAGTGTGACTTCGAGGATTATACACTTGATGGTAAACACAACGTATCGGAAACATGCAATGAAGCTATGAATAACACAAATGTCATAGTTGGCGAATATATTAACAATTATGATGTGATTCTTGATGTGTGCTACCCATCCATAGTAGAACAAGAGCTGCGTCTGCGAAAAATAGTACACAAATCAAACTTCCTCATTCTATAATTATTTTCGTTTGATTATATTACTAATGAAAGATCATCTCACTATTGCAGGCTACTAAAATTAGTGTAGGGGTTGATGTGTGCATGGTTTATGAAAGAAGCTTCTATTTCAACCTTCCAGAAGTTCAGAAAGCTCTTCATGCTAATAGGACTAATTTAAAATATGAATGGACTATGTGCACAGGGTACACATCAATTATACAACTAAACTATCCATAAAGATGTGTATTTGTAATTAGAGATTTTAAACTTGATCTCTGTTTTTGCCTTGCAGTCTGTTAAACTACACTTATGCAGATGGTACTATAGACATCCTCCCCTTGCTCAGGAGGATCATCCAAAATCGCATTCCGGTTTGGGTTTTCAGGTAACTTACAACTTTTATTTTTTTGTTCCAAAATTTACGATTATTTGCTTAAGAGGATCATTGAGTTGTAATAAATCTAACCAATAGAAGAAAATGATTAAAATTGTAGTGGAGATGAAGATTCAGTAGTACCATTGCTTGGTTCTCGAACTCTGGTTCGTGAACTTGCCCATGACATGCAATTTAAGGTTACAGTTCCGTATGGAGCATGGTTTCACAAGGGGCAGGTATGTCTATAAATAGCTTTGTATGTTTCCAACTCCCATAAGATTGATAAATATAAACCGATAGAGGTTTGAATATTAAATGTTTTTGTTTTTCATTTGGACTTTTGTTTTGATGTATATAGGTAGGGGGATGGGTAACTGAATATGGAAATGCATTGACATTTGCAACTGTAAGAGGTGCTGCTCATATGGTGCCATACGCCCAGCCATCGCGTGCTCTGCATCTGTTCTCTTCATTTGTACGAGGCCGAAGATTGCCAAACACAACTCACCCGTCTATCCATGAGTGAGAGCAGAGCTTTCCTTGACCAGATGTGTATGATTTATTTATGTTCTAGTCTGCAGTTGAGCATACACTTGCGTTTACAAAATTGTTACACAAAAGCACATGTTATTTACTGAAGAGTTTTCTGAAGGAGATGTTTGATGCAACCTTAAGCTGTTCATGTTAATGAAAGAATTGATTATTGTTGGTTCTTTACTTATATGTTCAGCTAATCAATTATATTAAAGCTCAAATTCCTTGTTCAATATGTTAGTTTATCTCGTATCCTCCACTAATGCTATAACATATTTAAAATAGTAATCGAAAATTTTTCGAAAAAGAAAAAATAGATTTGAAAATTTTTAGGAAACCGGGATGTATTCGTATCTGTCTATCAGGTTTTAGCTATAGGAAAAATTAAATGTAATACAGTATTATTCAACGGGTAAATAAACTACATCACTATTGAAATAACAGATAACAGATACTGATACTCACAAAAACACACGTGGCACTTTGTAAGCCAGAATAAGATGCTGTATAAGATGATGAGATCCTATTCCTTTATAATTCCTCTGTACCTAAATAACTGCTAAAACTACAAATTTAATGGGTACAATGATGTTCTCTGGCAGCTGTTTTTCACTAAAATATAACCAAAAAATAGCTCAAACTCACCATGCAGAAAAAGGGTTGTCAAGAACAAAAGCTAATGCTGCTACAAATCCAGAGTTTGTTGATGAAGAAAGTGACCAAAATGTGGGGCTTTTAAAGAGAAGATTAGCTTTGGTTTCTGGGGTCTCACTGGTTTCTTCTGCAGTATTGAACTTTCCTAAAGAGGGTTTGGCTGTAGTGAAACAAGGGCTCCTAGCTGGGAGGATTCCTGGCTTATCTGAACCAGATAAGCAAGGTTAGTTTACATCCTAGCTTCTTTCGTATATGTTAGTCGAGTTTAGATACAAATTAATTTAGTCTGCAAACTGCAAATCAAAAAAGTTTATCGTATTTATGTTTTTAGTGAGTCCTATGTCATGACTCATGAGGTATGTTTTCAGTTTGGCATTTAATATTGTATGTTTATATAGTGAATTTGGAGTTCAAGATCGTGTGGTGTAGAACTTGACACTATATTTCTGAGGATGGAATACATTTCACATTCTCAAACTTACAAAAGACCATGTTTGCAGCGTCTATGACAGAATTAAGGTTTTCAATATCAAGTATGTTTAATTTGTATTTTTGGCCAATAATTTTGGGACAAAAATGGTAGCAAAGAGATGTGGCCTGTGGGAGTGACGATTATATTAGACATACAGTTCTTCCAACGGTGATAAATTGCAAGTTCATTAAAAGTATTGCCTGCTTTCCACTTTTTCTTGACAATTATCACCCTCCAAGCCTCGTCTTAAAGTTACAAGTTATATGAGTATCTAGTATCATTTATCATCCTTCCAACATAGCAAATGCAAGTTTAATAATAATCATACTTGATATAATATGATACTTGAGGATTTATTGTTTCGACAAACTTTTTGGGTCAATATTCACGTGTTAACGGTGGAGCATAATATAAATGAGCAAACATAAAGAAACTATGTTTTTATAAAATGAGTCCCTTGGATTAAATTTACAGATGTAAGTAACATTGAGCTCATCACTTCTGTGGCTCTGTATTACCATCAATGGAAACTGGACTCTTCCTTTAATATATAAAAAACTAGCTTCAATTGGCTTGCTTTACTTGCTATAAACTTCTTCAGCTTTTGCTTCCCTTATAATCAGTCTAGTCAATAAATGAAATGATCAGACAGGTTGGAGGACTTACCAAAGGCCTGATGAGAAATCTGGAGGACATGGTGTTGGATGGAGTCCTATAATACCATATCTGTTTTCAGTGCCTCGAGAATGGGAAGAGGTGAATGTTTAAATCATTTCTGTTCATTGCGCAGCAGTTTTATTCAAATGAGATATCAAACTATTCTTGTTAAAATAATCCACTATTAACCTTTTGGTTCTTATAGGTACCAGTATCAATTGCAGATCTAGGGGGAACAGAGATTGATTTGAGATTTGGTAATCCGAAAGAAGGCCGCTTGTTTGTCATAGTAGCTCCCGTTCTCAGATTTGCAGACAGTGAGTACTTAAATTCATCCCATACATAGCATAAACGGATGGAAAATGCTCAGAATAGTTATATATTATAAATGTTTTAACTGGGATCACTCTGAATATTTAACTAGTAAGAAACTTGTTTATATTTGACATTGTACATTTGGTTTCCATAATGTTCAGATCTTGGTGACAATGCAACGATAGAAAAAGTTGGACCACCAGAGAAAGTGATTAGTGCATTTGGACCAGAAGCGATTGGTGAAAATGTAGAAGGGAAAGTTTTAAGTATGGAAGTAAAAGAATACTCTGGAAGAAAATATTACCAATTCGAACTGGAACCCCCTCATGCTCTAATCACTGCAACTGCTGCTGGGAATCGCCTGTATTTGTTCACTGTAACTGCGAATGGTAAAAGCAGAGCTCTACTATCAATCATTTCATACTACAATCTTAAGCTACCAGCCTACCATACTTGAGAATGACTAGTCCAGTTTTTCTGCAGGTCTTCAGTGGAAGAGGCATTACAAGGACTTAAAAAGGATTTCTGACTCTTTCAGGGTTGTGTGATTAGCTTGCAAAAAATATAGAACCAAACTGAACTGCTGCAAGTACATACACGAAGTTTTTACCTCAAAATTTAATGTAAACTACTGATTCAGTATAAGCATTTGAGTATAATTCTATGATACAGAGGTTTAAGCTCTAGTTCTGCACAATGTCGGAATATAAGCTTTTATCTCTAATACAAAATTGTTTTCTGTTCTTACTCCACCTAAACATGCAAGTTTGCTAATACCTTTATTTGCAGACTGTCAAAAGGGTTTGTGCCAATCATAAACTGCAGCAAAGTTGTATGCATAAAATGATTAAAGCTAGTTGAAAAGTAAATAAAAACCAACTTCCCAAGTTAGCTGCCCAACTCAGCAATTTACTGAGTATTCATTCCACCTAATGTGTTACATAAACTAACCTAACAGAATTTTAAGTTATGTATGGGGAGGAAGCTTTGATGGGTTGTGTTACTGCAGCAAGTGATGAGTAACTGCTACGTGTTAAACGGATAGGGTCTGAGTATTCGGATATTTAGACACCGAACCAAAATTATGTTGAATATCCGAATGGAAAATATTGCATTTTTAACTACTAATAGAATAAATTTGATCGGTAACCAAACATAATCTTTTAATTAGTTTTAGATCCTGAAAAACCAAATTACAGAAAACAAAACTTCAAATATATATACTGCGAGGTGCCAATTTAAACAGGCCATAAATTCTTGTGATATCGGGGTTTAAAACATTCAAATTGATATTTAAGAAACTGCAGAACTAGTAACCCTACTTTTATTATATACCGAACTTTGTCTGTCATACACTGATTCCGCCTCATTCGATTCTTGAGTGCATATTTCATCTATAAGAACAAAAATACTGCCAAGTTCGGGCAGCAATTACTAGCTTTTAACCTTGTCTTCAAGTTCTTTTGTCGGAACCTTTGTTTAGGCAATCATCAGGAATCGATGAAAATTATACATTTAGACATGGATCAACATACTATGAAGTGTGAGCTATAGCAAGTTATTGAACTATCATCTGTCATATCTTTGATGGATCGAACGATTTATCTAAGTTGACTATGAATCATCAAGGTGTAAACAAATGACCAGTAGTGAGGTAATCCAAATTTGTATTAAAAATTTCTGAATAAATAATAAATTGTACAAATCTATAGGATCGATAATTATTCGAATACAAAACACCTGTTTCTTGTATATTCACTTGAATACATGTATCTTCATCAAGTTTAATAGTTTAAATTGTGGTGTTGGAATGGCACCACTATTGAAGGTTTTGCTAAGCAAAAAACAGAACTCTCGTTTTACTAAAAAGAATAAGGTGATGGGGGTCTAAAATTATATACACCGTGTTCCACAACATTAACTGAGAGGATGTCCAATGCTTAATACTCAGAAACCTCGTACTCTTGCTATTAGTATTCTTTTACGTTATAATTAAAACTAAATTCGTAGTATCTGCACTTAGATCTCCAGAAACTCAACAAAGCTGCAATGTGAAAACCATGTCCCTGACGTAGATATAAGCCTAGTAAACCATCTGTAAAACTATATGTATATATGTAAACTAAGAATATATGTTAGCCTCATGTCCATTGTTATGGCTGTTGGAAAGAACTGCATTATTCATAATGCTTTTTGTAGGAAGTATAATTTAGTGTCATACCTGAAATCAAGAAATCAAGAATAAAAATACCAAGAATAGTTCGAGACACGTGAAAATCACGCTATCCTTGAAACAGATAAGTCCCTTCCGTATGGTGCTTGAAAGTGTGATGACCTCTGTCTCCCAGGATAAAACGAACAAAGGTGATTTGAAGCACTTGCAAATCCGCCTTCTACGAACTGAACAAATACCGCTGCTATCTCACAGAACAGAACCTAGAGCTCTAAGATGACAATAGCCAGAAAATCAAGAAAACTTGTAACCCTTTTTCCTCTCCCAAAACAATGGAGTAAGGCTATCCTTATATAGGAGTAGAAAATATGTAACTTATACAATAAATAAAAAATGTAACCTCTACCATAATGAACTAACATAAAGAACACATCAATATTTAATCATTATGGAGGGAGTTACAAAATTAATTTACAAGTTACAAAAATAAAATAATAGAATACAATTAATTTTATTCATATTGTCTAATAACAATCCCCCACATGGATAAAATTGACATTGTAAAACGGAAATTTTGACACGGAGATAGAGCGACGGTCGACACCAGCATAGGATAGGTAGGCGTTACCCCTTGAACCTTCCCTTGTAAGAACATATTTACATTTCTAGAAAATCAGTAGTCGCATTGACCTTGAACTGTTTTCTGTATTGTGAAATGATGATACATACCCCACTGGAGTCTTTCCTATATTTGTTCAATTCTCACTGTTAAGCCCATTTTGGTCTTGAGCTTTAGCCTGGTTCTGTGAGTTTTACCCAGAATTAGCCCCATAATTCTTTCTTGAAGCGACCCCACTTCACTCACATAGGTGATCTCTTTAAATAATACCATTGTATTATTTTGTTCGACTTATCGACACACAAGGATCATTAAAAGCATTGCTTAGCCCACTACACCATAAACAGCCTACTGCAACATAAAATTTATGTTGCAGTAGGGGGTCAATATGTCGTTGTAGGCCACTAAAAGGGCTAAGGCAACATATTTTATATGATAGTTTTTTCGATGTTGCCTTAGGGTATCTAAGGCAACATTCACTCTGCCTAAGGCAACATAAAAAATATGTTAGGAAAGACTATGTAAGGCAACATTTTATTGTCCTACACCAACATAAAATTTATGTTACCTTAGAGTAATTGTTTTTTTTTAAAAATAGTGGGACCCACTATGGCTGACACATGGCGGTGTTTATAGCTGACATCTAGCACTGTGGGACCCACTATAACTGATATGTGGCACTGTTTGTAGCTGACACGTAGTAATGTAGGCCCCACTATGGGACCCACTATAGCTGACACGTGGCAGTGTTTATAGCTGACACGTGGCAATGTGGGCCCAGTCAGATTGGCAACACTTTTTCCCCTATGGCAACAGTTTGTTGGAATAAAATTTTACAACATTTTGCCAAGCTACTGCAACATTTCACTAAGCTACTGCAACAATAAAATTTTACAACATTTTGTCAAGCTACTGCAACATTTAACCAAGCTACTGCAACATTTTACCATAAAAACATTGATATATCTACTTTTAATATATAATACTTCCCAAAATGAGCTGTTCATTTGAATAAATCATTTCAAACATACAAACCAACATCAAATTCAGAATTCAACCAACATCAAATCCAGAATTCAACCAATATCAAATCCAACCAACTACAAATATATATCCATACTAGTACCAACACCAACTATTTAATTTAACCAACTACAAATATATATCCATACTAGTGCAAAATATGCATGCTAAACTTAAAATAGATGTACCATGCTAAACCAGAAGCTAAACTGAACATATGCAGGATAAACTAGAAGCTAGTCATAGGAGTACCATCGTCATTGTCACTTTGAACATTAGCACACAACTCCTCAACATCAATTGTGATGTTTGGGTTTGCTTCTCCAAGTTTTTTAAGAACTGATGCCAGGTTTTGTTGCACCTTTCTGTTGACCTGCTCATGAACATCTGCTTGGATTTGCTTGACTTTTTCATCGACTTCAGCAGCAAGGCCTTGCTTTATCTTTGTCGTCAACTCTTTCACATACGTGTCTGTTGGAGCATTAGTTGACAATTTTGGTGGCTTCACGCATCTCCCTAAGAGCCAAGTCGGGCCATGTTTTTTATCCAAAAGCAGTTCATCAGGAGCCTCTCCAGTTCTGAGTTTTTTGTTAATATTTTCCTACAAAATAAAGTTACATGAACATATATATGTGAGTAAATAAAAAATTAGAAAAAACTCAAATGGTCAATAATTACATGTAACAGATTATTGAGTAAAATACTTACAATTTTCTTTTTCATTATTTCAGGATTAGTCTTGTACTTGCGTCCTGCAGTACGACCCCGAGTTTCTATAAAAACCTTTCCGTCACATGGTTCAGACTCATCCGGTGTCTTCTTTTTCTAGAAAAAAAAGATTGAACAAGACAGAATTCACAGGGAAGTTATATTGCATGTTTAACATAAATCTTTTAGAAATCAATCAGAAGTAGGAGCTAAATTCAATCTTAAGGGGTTGATAATTCACTTTTATGGTAGCAAAATCTGAGTAAATTCGAATGAATTATAGAAACTCAATATATACATTCAATTTAACTAACCTTATAATACCAGGCTTCTTGATCATTCAGGAGGCTGATAAAAATTCAGGAGGCTGCCCCAATTCTATTTGACCATCGAACCTTTTTTTATCGAGCCTCCACTTGTGTCCGGCATCAAGAAATCTTCTATGCCTCATGTAGCACATTTTTTTACTATGTTTTAGGTACATTGCAGAAGTCTCATAATTGCACACGGGGCATGCAAAATAACCTTTCGTGCTCCAGCCGGATAACATTGCATATCCAGGAAAGTCGCTTATTGTCCATAAAACACTTGTACGTAAGATGAAATTCTGATTAGTACAAACATCATATGTTTCTACGCCTTCATCCCACAACTCCTTCAACTCAGCCATTAGAGGTTGCATATACACATCGATGCTATTCTTAGGGGAATCTGGACCAGATATAAGTGTTGAGAGAATAAGATTTTCTGGCTTCATGCACAACCAAGGTGAAAGGTTGTAATTCACCAAAATAATTGGCCAAGTACTATGATTTATATTCATCGATCGGTAAGAATTAAATCCATCAGCTGCTACACCCAATCTAATGTTCCTATTTTCGGACGAGAAGTGAGGGTATTTTGCGTCCATTGTCTTCCAAGCCTCCCCATCAGCGGGATGTCTAAGTTTTCCATCCATTTTACGTCCAACTGCATGCCATACCATAAGTTCTGAATACTCCTTGCACATAAATAATCTTTGCAGCCTTGGTCGTAGTGGAAAATACCGCATCACGTTTGCAGGGACTTTGTGAATC
>QRFB01003569.1:22615-37053 GCA_008931105.1 Oenanthe javanica
TTTTTTTACATATTTTCATATTTTTTTTAAAGATAAATATTTATTTTAGAATTTTAAAACCAAATATGAACTTACTTTTTTCTGGAAATAAGGGCTTATTTCTGAAAAGTAAATACATCCCTACTTTTTTCCGGAAATAAGCCCTTATTTCCATAAGTAGAGAGTAGCCAAACAAGCCCATAAGAAGCTCCATAGATGATAAGTGTAGGCTTCAGAAAGATTAGTTTTACTTGCCAAATGTATCACAAAAACAAACGTCACATAAACTAATTAGTTTTGATGCATAGGAGTACGAAACTCACATAAACCGAGTTTAACATCATAAATAAAAATCATTTAACATCAACACAAAAATATATCTACAAAACCATTTAACATTAAAAAAAAGTCACATCAGACATAAACTCAGTCAACAAAAAAATAAATCCACAAAAACTAAAACCATTTAACATCAAAAATAAAAACCACAAAAAAGCATAAATCTATTTAATTTAAAAATAAAAGGCAAAAATAACAAACNAAAAAATAAAAGGCAAAAATAACAAAAATCTATTTGAAATATAACAAAAATCTATTTAATTAGATGTAGTTTAAGTGAAAAAGAGCTGTAAATGAAATAAAAATGAAGAACCAAAGCCCTGATTTGAAGAAACAAAGTCCTGGTTTAAAGATACAAAGCCTCGACCCCTCAAAACCAATTTGAAATATAACAACCAATTGAGCCCTAATTGGAAATCTAGCATGCAATCTCCAAGATTTCTGGTACGATCAATATCTAAAATGGTAATTGAGCGAGAGATGAGAGAGATGAACTGAGAGAGAGACGGAAGAGATAGAGATGTACCAGAATCANAAGAGATAGAGATGTACCACTTGAGCCCTAATTTGAAATGTAGTAACCAATTGAGCTCTAATGTGAGTGAGTGAGAGAGGAAAGAGACGACTGAGAGAGTGAGTGAGAGAGCCCTATTGTGAATAATTTGGGCGGGTTAGTAAAAATGTGAGTAAAAATTTGGGCGGGNATGAGTAAAAATTTAGGCGGGTTAGTAAAAATCAATTGCCGCTCATTAACTTTCACTTGTGCTAGCTATGCTACCGTCTCATTTTTTTTATTAAAATGTATTTTTTATTTATTTTTAATAAAAAATAACTTAGTTAATATTTATAAATAATATTCCACTCTATTCTAAATTGTTATTTTTTCAAATTTTTTAATAATTATATTTTCATAATTTAAATACATCTAGAATTAAAAGATAAAATTATTAAAAAAAACTTGATTATTTAATACAAGTAATTACTTTTACCTTTAATTTTATGTAAAAAATAATATATTCATCTTTTAATAGCCTAAGCTAACATTTCTGCATATATGTTGCAACCTTGAACACTTTCTAGCTAAGGCAACACCAATTTTGTGGCTAAGCTAACATAAAAAACAAAATGTTGCGGTAAGGTAGAAGTGGTATAACTAAGGTAACATATTCTAGCAACATTCACTAGGATGGCGTTGCGATAGGTCATTTATGGTGTAGTGGCCTTATCCATATTTTATCACTGTTTTTCGTCATAGGAATGGACCTGAGAGTAGAACCCCTACAGTGATCTCACTAAGTCTTTACAGTTAGGTTGTCCCATTGAACCATGATCTTGGGATCGCCAGTCAACATGGTTGGGTTTCCTTTGTATCGACTTTTATTATGGGCTTTAGTCTCATTCCTTTCGATGATTTCTTAACTAACTCTCTTGTTAACCCCTTGGTTAGCGGATCCGCAGTGTTATCTTTTAATCTGATAAAATCAATAGTGATAACTCCAGTTGAGAGTAGTTGTCTAATGGAGTGAATAATATTCATTATTTTCAGATATAGTTTCACGTGTCCTTTCGATTAACTAGAACTTTCTTTGGACTTAAGTGGAAATACATGTTCAAATAATGAAGCATTTCTCGATTCCATTATTGTAGTCTTGTGTATATCTATGATTTTCGACTCATGCACAAGACACCTACGTACATACCCAAAAAATACAATCCACTATCTTTGGACCGATTTTCAATATTTTTGTTCTGATACTAGAACCCTTTAATTGCAAGGCACCCCCACACCTTTAAGAATTTATAGGAATTTTTCTTTCGTTTCCACAATTCATAGGGTGTCTGCTCTTGATTTTTTTTCAAGGGGTATCTTATTAAATAGATAATTTGCTGACAAGACAACATCTCCCCATAAATTCTCAAGAAACCCTGAACATAACAACATTGCATTGCTCACTTCATTCAAGGTACTTCATATAAAATTCACCAAACGGTGATACATATTCATGACCTCAGTCACTTTAATATTCTCGTTGAATTTGAGTTTCAACTTATTTTTATAGAATTCAAATTATCTATAACTTCATCTTTGTTTTTTGAGCAATAGATATAACATGATCTTGTACTATTATTCACAAATGTGACAAAGTACTTATTACCATCCCTTTTTCCTCTTGTGCCACATCTTGAAATTCAGCCCACGGAATTTTTCCGATTTTTCCACGTGAACGATTACCGGTACAACCATATCAAGCACCATAATGGTCACCGCGCTAGGCACTCGCACTGCCTCACCAGTCACATCGCCATCACCACACATGAATTATTTTAATAATTCATTTGCACAAGTAAACAATTTCAATAAATTATTTACTATATTATCCTCATAAATGGGATTTACAATCATAATCAAATTATAAATAGATTTCCCCCCCCTAGAATTGAATACATTAATTTTGATATATCAATGGATAATTTATAGGTTTCGGGGGAGTCACAACGGTCCCACTTAAAACCTAAATCCTAGACAGAATTTTTCATTTTCAATATCAAAATTTTATTTTAAACTAAAAAAATTCTCATGATTGTAACCATAATTAAATCCTGAATCATCAAATGCTAATCATATACATGTTAAATAATATAAATATAAAACATGTAAATTCAATAATTAGCAATTTGAAATTACATACACAACATGAGTTACACAAATGATTTTAATGCTCCAAAATTAATATGAGCAAGCAAATAAACAATCACAAATAATACATAATGACCTGTGTAATTACTCTACAAACAGTCAGTTAATATATTAGAAATATGTCATTTAAATCCAATTAACACATCAGTGACCAAAAGGACTAACGCCAATAAATAAATTAATGAAATGTCTATAAAACATGGCTAATCAGTAGCTCGGATTTAATGGATCATTAAATAGTAAATTAAAACTAGGAGTTACAATCGATTACACTTGTTATGGCAAAAAGTAGATTAGTCAATAAATTTAATACTGAAAAGCATATTCAAGGTGTCTAGCAAATCAACACATAATTTTAAAATAAACTAGAACAAGACTAATCTTAAAGAATAATGAAATATACTGGCATAAAACCACTGCAAAATAATTGAAGGAAAACTACAACACTTTTCTCCAAACCTGGACCAGAAAAATCTCATGCACACATAGAAACCAAGTGCTAAAAAAAATCTCAAATCAAAACCTGCATGCAAGTAGCATTAGTGAAGCCACCTAATACAAATAAGCAGGCGAGACACCAAATATTAGATCCAGAGCAAGATTCGAAGAAAAAGAGAAAAGACTTAATCTCTAAAAACTATATAAACCTTTATATCAAACACATAAAAGGCGCATATATATATATAGAGAGAGTGTGTGTGTACTCATTCAATTAGCCAAATTGCACTTAAAAAATATATATATGTTCATGTAAAATTGAATTCATATAATTCACATATTCACATGTACTAGTATAAATCACTTGCATTTGATCCGTAAATTTAAATCATATATACATGATATTGAAATAAATCAAATGTAATAAAGTAATTAAAAAATTAGCATGCTATGTAAATTTAACCACTTATTAGGAAAATTGCCACTAATTACAACATCTAGCTGTGTAATCATCATATACANTATATAGAGAGAGAGAGAGAGAGAGTGTGTACTCATTCAATTAGCCAAATTGCACTTAAAAAAAATATGTTCATGTAAAATTGAATTCATATAATTCACATATTCACATGTACTAGTATAAATCACTTGCATTTGATCCATAAATTCAAATCATATATACATGATATTGAAATAAATCAAATGTAATAAAGTAATTAAAAAATTAGCATGCTATGTAAATTTAACCACTTATTAGGAAAATTGCCACTAATTACAACATCTAGCTGTGTAATCATCATATACATATAAGACGAACTACAGAGTCAGTATAAACCGGACATGCATGCTAGTACATAAAACATTAAACATGATATGTCAACAACAATTCTGTACCAAAATTCATGCACTCTAACACAATACTATACTTTCATGTAAAAATTCAAATAAATCAGTTTATTAACCAAACTAATCCATATGAATTATGGGATCTGTTTCAAGCTTGTAGGAAGTATAATTTAGTGTCATACCTAAAATCAAGAAATCAAGAACAAAAATACCAAGAATAGTTCGAGGCACGTGAAAACTACGTTATCCTTGAAACAGATAAGTCCCTTCTGTATGGTGCTTGAAGGTGTGATGACCTCTGTCTCCCAGGATACAACGAACAAAGGTGATTTGAAGCACTTGCAAATCCGCCCTTTACGAACTGAACAAATACCGCTGTTATCTCACAGAACAGAACCTAGAGCTCTAAGATGAGAATGACCAGAAAATCAAGAAAACTTGTAACCCTTTTTCCTCTCCCAAAACAATGGAGCAAGGCTATCCTTATATAGGAGTAGAAGATATATAACTTATACAATAAATCAAAAATGTAACCTCTACCATAATGAACTAACATAAAGAACACATCAATATTTAGTCATTATGGAGGGAGTTACAAAATTAATTTACAAGTTACAAAAATAAAATAATAGAATACAATTAATTTTATTCATATAGTCTAACACTTTCTTTGATCAAAACTTCTTGAATGTATTCTTCTTCATAAGCTGCATTACGGTTACCCTGCACATCATTTTGGAAGTCATCACCATGATTGGGTAACATGCATCCATGATGAGTCACAGTTTGCAGCTTCACTCCACAAATTACTATGTCCAAAACTAGAGCTCTGTCTCCCAGGATACAACGAACAAAGGTGATTTGAAGCACTTGCAAATCCGCCTTTTACGAACTGAACAAATACCGCTATTATCTCACAGAACAGAACCTAGAGCTCTAAGATGAGAATGGCCAGAAAATCATGAAAACTTGTAACCCTTTTTCCTCTCCCAAAACAATGGAGCAAGGCTATCCTTATATAGGAATAGAAGATATGTAACTTATACAATAAATCAAAAATGTAACCTCTACCATAATGAACTAACATAAAGAATACATCAATATTTAGTCATTATGGAGGGAGTTATAAAATTAATTTACAAGTTACAAAAATAAAATAATAGAATACAATTAATTTTATTCATATAGTCTAACACTTTCTTTGATCAAAACTCCTTGAATGTATTCTTCTTCATAAGCTGCATTACGGTTACCCTGCACATCATTTTGGAAGTCATCACCATGATTGGGTAACATGCATCCATGATGAGTCACAGTTTGCAGCTTCACTCCACAAATTACTTTGTCCAAAACTAGGTTTCACAACTCATGTGCCTTGACCCATGCACTACAAGAAAGACTGAATCACACAAGGGTTTTTGCCCATGGTCTAAAACCATGTTTTCCCGTTGTCTATTAAGGCGCCGACTCTTACGCACCTCAGACAACACTACACAATTCGTTGTCTGAAAGAACTGAACACAACATTGTTTTTAAGAAATGTTGTTTGATAGCCTGAAACAACAATGCCACCACATAAAATCGTTGTATGTGTGCTTGTACATCAAGTTTTTTTCTTTTGTAATCTATCGTTAGAATTCGGCAAACATAATGGTTCCTGTATTTTCAATATGTTGTTAAGTTGTACAAACACAATATTTTTTTAAATTTGTATATTGTGGAATAATGCATTTTGAAAATGTTGTTGCCTAACATAAATTTTAGCAACTACTCTTTAAAATGACTCATTGGCCAATGACATATCCAACAATGATTTTATTTGCACTAAAACTAAAAGTTCATACAATAGCCTCAACTAACAAAAAGTATCGATCAATATATGTCATTACAATACTAACAAATATACACTAGTATCAATGCATCTAGCTAGAAAACTTCTTTCACATCCGTTGCTTTCAGATTCATCATGGAAAGTCTCATCACAGCCTTGGGCAACCCAATATAGTGACAATTTTACTGCATTCAGGGTATAAGTCACTCAAAAGACAATAATTAAAAAAACAACCCTGTAATTTTAACTAACCTCATATGGCCAGAGTTTATGTGAAATGAGCTCTGCATATTATAAAAAGTCACTTTCGAATTTTCGAATGAAGTTTTCAAGTCACTTATCAACACCACCTTTCTTAGCAAACAATTCTCATGTGTTTCTAAAATCTGCTTCTTCAACAAGTCTATTAAGGAAAAGTAATATTCATTATGAAGCTTGGTGCATCAAAGAAATTTAAGAATGATAAGCCAAGTTAAACACTGCATACTATTCATCCATATATATACATGCCTATGTTTTATGCAATGGAGAATTAGAAAACTGAAGTCAATTTCATGTTGGGACCTATTCTGCAATGATGACCAATAATAGACCGTTTAAGACTACATTTGTCACCCATTTTTGTACCTTCTTTAAGCATATATTGTGTGCAAATCTGAAACATGATATGTATTAAATTAAAAAAAGTATGTATAATAAGTCGCCCACATGAGGTGTCTTTAAGGTTTTTTACAAATAATAATTATCCCCAGAAGTAGCAATATCAAGTTGCCACTGATATCATGTTTTGCTAAGAGTGCAAGTGCTGAACTCATAGTAGTTTTTGAACCAAGCCCAACTGATGAAAGAATGACGTTGTTATGAGCATAAATAGAAACTATGCTTTTATGGTTCAACCTTGGCTTCATTCCATTTGTAGATAAAGTTGTGCTGAGATGATAAAAATCTTTGACTCCTAGTGCACACCTTATCTTTTTTCCTGTCTTCTCCCAAGTTATAGTAGTAGGCTTGACAGACTAGATAATAATGTCTAAATCATTCCTTGTACTTTCACTATCTAATCTGTTACCTGGAACAGACTGTCAGCTTCACTAAAAGTATACTGTCAACTTCCAACTCCACTATGGTGACAGTATCTTTGGCTCCGCACACTTTGCTGTCAAATCTCGATAGATCCTTGAACTTTACTATCTTCAAAGCTGCTATCAACTATTCCCGCTAAATGTGATGTCAGTGAAACTTGATGTCCATGAATCTTCATTCTCCACCAAATTTACTATCATTGGAATAGTTGTTGTCGTCTGTTCCTTTTTGTTGTCACTTGAATATGTTGTCGTAGGTTTCAGTTGTAGAATGTTACTGTCAAAGTCTTGATCCATGTTGTGCCTGAACACTTTGTGAACTTCTACTTCATGGATCATGTTTTTGTATTTGTACAAGACAATAACTATTGAGACTTACTGTCACCTACTTTGCTTTTAAACATACTATTACAAGTGACAACTAAACACACTATCAATATACATATGACAATACATTTTACTTAATTAATCTAAGTAACTTCTAGTTGATTACAATGTTAACACCACAATCCCTAACAATCTCCCCCCAATTTGTTTTTATGTAAAATAAAGACAAATTCAAAGTAAATTGCAGATTCTAACTCAACTAACATAACTGAAGTGTTTGTACAGAAAAAAATATTCAGGAAAAATTACAAGTACAAATTTCTCAAGCTAACACTCCTCTAGACTGAGCAGATTTTCATATTTAGTTTGAGCTCCAACTTCATTTCTTAGAGGGAATCATCCTTCCATATAGACCTTCAAGAGATTTCAAAGCCTTCTTTTCTTCATCTGTCCTGGCGTGATCAGAGACACAATCAAGAGCTAGCTTCACCATTCTGTAAGATAGACCCTTTACATATTGATAGGTGTAGTAGTTCTTAGTTGGTCCTTTGGAGATGCATAGATACTTCATTCCAAACATGTCTTTGACAAATCTTTCTTTTGTAGATGAGAATATCTATTTCACTTTGATTTTGTCCATATCATCATCTTCGCCATCCCTTGACTCAATGATTTTCCCAACAAGTTTACTTAGATCTCTTTCAAACTCCAGAAATGATCATGTAGTGAGTCTGAAGATTCTTCTCAAATTCTCAGTGTTGAGCACCCTGAAATTAACAGCTTCCACTTCAATGATGTCAATGATGATTCTTAAGGGTACAAACAAGACTAGCGAAACATAGTTGGGCCTTCTTGAGAATTGATCATTTAGCTTGGCATGCTTCAAGTCAATCTCAAACTCCTTTATTCGTTTAGAAATTCTCTCAATCTTCTTCTTGGTAGCCTCAACTTCACTATCAAACTTCTTCATCTTCTCCATTTCTTCTTTCCTCTTAGGGTTACAGATATCCAGTGCCCTGTCCTTCAAATCAAATATCTCAAAACTTGTAATGTTGAGCAACTTCTTCTTGATTAGTTCAATGATGTGAGGATCATTTTCAGCTAATCTTTTCAAATGATCAAAGGTGATCTCTTCAGAAGATCCACTTGAGTTATAAAAGATCATTTTGTCAGGATTCTTGAGGAGTCATTTTTGAGTTCTTTCATGATCCACCTTCTTAGTAAATTTAATTTTCTTCAACTTGATTATCAAGACTTGAATGACTTCCATGAGACTTTATTCTTCAGGATAGGGAAGTTCCTTCAATTGATCAACCAGTTTGGATAGTGACTCAATTTTCTTGTCTTGGACAGACTTCAGCTTTAGAATTCCATTACTCCATCATCATTAGCATACATCACACCATCTGGATAAACTCTGGGTGCAGGTTATTCAACTTCATTATAATCCAATGGATGAGGTTTGAAGGAGTCCATGAGTTCCAAGAATTTCCTGATTAATACTCCTGTAAAGACTTTAGTCTTCACTTCTAAACCCCTGATAATTATCAGCATCCTCCTTACCATGAAATAATTATCTTCTTTCATGTCATGTCCCATCACTGTAGCTTCACCAGTAGAATAGAGGACATGGATTTTACTTAGAGTATTGAACTCAGACCATTCAACCGTAACCTTCGAGATAGATTTTGCTTTTGACTCAGCTATATTGTTAATTGTTGGCCTTCTTACATCCAGAAAATCATCATGAACTTTTGTAGTGATGAGATCTTTATTTAAACTTCCATTTTCATCCATTGTAGAGTTGATAGCTTCTCTAGCCTTAACCCCTTGCTTCTTTTGACATGTTTTGTAATCAACCTTGACCTTAAAGTTCTTGTGGATTGATTCATACTCAAGGTTTCTCCCTACTTCTATTCTGAGAATTAACTTACCTTTCCTTATTCTCAATTTTGGCTTGACGACATAATTTTGAAATTATTTTGCTTTTATCACCTTATACCTCCTGACAGTGTCTTTGAAAGTTACTATCATTTCTGGAGTGATAGTAAGTTCTGAATCCTTGATAGTAGGTCTTGGCACCGTGACAGTATCTTCCACCTTATCACTCTTAACAATATCATTTTTGTCATTTTCAAAGCCAGGAACCACCTACTTCAATACCTTCCCTTCAATTACATCCTTATACTCATTCTCATTCTTCTCATCATCATCCTCCTCCTTATTACCTGTTCTAGAAGATCCTTCACCATTGTTATGGTATTGGCTAGAGTTACTTGCACCTCCATCAGGCTTTCCATCATCATCATTTCCTTCATCAGACTTTTTCTCCAATTTATCAGTCTTTAGTTTTGCAATTTTCTCCAATTCTTTATTCAACAATCTCACCACCTCCATCACTTCCTCACTCTGTTCCAAAGTACTAAAATAGTTGTAAGCTTCTTGCACCAATTTGGGCTTGGTAGAACTTGTTTTTTCAAGATTCATCACTCTGTATCTTGCATCACTTGAAAAACAATATTTGATGCACAATGGATTTTATGTAATTTCTGGAAGCATCTCCTTCACCATCTTTATAAGGGTCTTCTTTAGATTCTCATTCAAAAAAGACTTGTCAGTTTTGATTTTGAATCTAATTGCTTCAATCACAGTAATTTCCTGTCTTACCAAATACCCCAAACTTATATACCAACTTTGTCCTCCTTCTGCCCTCACAGTAGTCACCCATTTGTTACTCTAAGACACCAACACAGCTGCATTGAGAGTTGACTATCTCATTAGTTCATGATTTTTGGGCTCTCTGTTGGCTATCATCTTCAAGTCCATAATTATTTTATTGAATGATGCATCCTGAAATGCAACACTGTTTTCATTTTCATCTATAATCAGCATTATGGCTTCATCCTCAGATAAATTATCCTTTATCTTCAAATAAGTAGTCATCAGGATTTTGAGAAGACAATTTTCCTTAGCCTTTACCAGACACAGCAGTAGGGGCCTTCATACTTTACTCATTAATCGATATGCCTCCCTCCTTATTTCCTCCAAGCTTTTGAGCAACCTCAGCAACCACACTAGACAACAATGCTAGTTGACCCTCCCCCTGAGATGTAACTTGAATTTTCTCTTGTTCAGCCTCACCAACAAACACTTCATCACCTCCATTTTTCTCCCCTTAGTTGAGGTAGAAACTACAGGATTGGAAATTTTAGAGTTGAATTCTTCCAGTTTGGAAAACACAACTTTGAAGCCTTTATTCATCATATTTTCCAAATCAGACATCTTGTTGATAAGCTTCACCTGATTTCTGCCAACAGTATCCAGGTTCTTGGAGAGTTTAGAAACTTTATGAGAAAGGGATTTCAACCTTTCAGCACCTTGTTTGGATGATTTGGGGGCTGTTGTGGTTCTCACACCCTCTTATTTTTTCTGAGTGATCTCACCACTCCTCACTTTTGAGCTCTCAAGGTCTAAGGCCTTTTCAGTTGGGTTGCTCTCTTTTATCTCATCCTGGCCATGCTCAAGGCTCTCTCCTTTTTCCAAGGATTTTCCCTGCCTCTCTATTCTTTTTTGCTCACTTCTCTATTTTCTTTTTCTCTTTTTATTTTTCTCCCCCTCACTCAACCTAGGTGCAAGGGACTAAGCAGGTACACCTTGCACTGAAGATTTAGAATTTACCTTGAGTAAAGTGGAGATGAGGGCAAAATCATCATCAAGTGGAGAAGTTGCAGCCTATGGAGAGTTGCTGTCTGGATTTGAATTGTTGACATCATCTTTAGCTTCTAGGTTACTATCAGGAGGATTGACAATAAATGTGTCATTAACAACAACAAAGGCTGTGACAGTAATCACTTTTACCCTTTGAATAGAAGGTTCTTGTGGATTACTGTGATCAGTCTCATTTAACTCTTAGAAGAGTGAATCAACATTTTGATCTTTAATGTTGGCAAAGTGTGATGCACTATAGTTTAATGAGTTGTGTTCTACATTTTCTAGCCCTCTACTATGTGTATCTTCAAGAGTAGGAGGCTCATCTTGAGTGAGTTCAATATGGTATGCAGACTCTTTACAGGGTGTCATGAGAGACTGACCAATTTCAATAGATGCCTCCTTTTGAGAGGAAACATCCAGATATGAGTTTTGTTCCCTATTAAGATCTGTGCCCTTTTGAGTGGAAACGGTCTGGCTTACAGAGGTTGGTACCCTTGCCTTCTTTCTCATATACTCACCAGGGTCCTTTATGGGTTTTATGTTCAGACTACCATCCTTATTTACTACATCTAGTGCAGTTGGACCACCTATCGGTGGAATGGCTTCTATCCTAGGTTTAGTGGTCCTTTTCCTTTTAGAAACATGGTCCTTTTGGGAGGAACCAGACTCTTGGCTAACAGATTTAGAGACTCTATAAGGTCTGACCCTTCAAAAGGTTTGGAGTGTAGATTAGGAATGATGAGGTCAACACCATTCTCATCACTCAAGAAAAATACATTGTAGTCCCCAAAATTTTTTTAATTCAATTTATTGATAATTGAAAGCATGAAATAGGTAATAAACAATCCCAATCCTCAGTTAAGAGGTTTGCTGGATAACATAGAATGGGTGTTTTTCTTTAGAGTTGGGGACTCCATGCATTGGACATTATCTAGATTAATTATGCCTACTGCAGAGTTGATAATAAGCATAAAGAATATGGGATAGTAGATTACCGGTTTTCTGTTATCCTTCTTTCCAAGCACCAACTTGAATAGTGGCATCAGGAGTTTTCCAATATGAATTTTGTAGTTGTGCACCATGGAATGCACAATCTTCCTGATGTAGGCTGACACTTCATTCCAACCACTTGTCTTGTTTGACATGACTCTAGTGACAACATCTACAATCATGCTCCACTCTTTGTTCAAGTACTTTCTATCCATGCCTCCTAACGGGTACCAATCAGCATTGTCAGGGCTTATCTTGGGTCCAGTGTACCTGATCATCTTGAAGAACTTTGAGAGTTATTCTTCACTAACAGGTTCCTGAAAAGGGACATCCTTCTCAACTTCAATGTGAAGATCAGTGTTCACATGAGTTGAGTCAATGGTGTAGGAGGTCCCATTGATTTGAAACTTGATGAAGCTTGTGTCCTTCTCCCCCTCACAAGTTGCAGAGGTCAACAACTGTGATAGTTTTGGTATCTCCAACATAGGACTATTATTGAGAGCAAATGAAAGATATGAGTTGTTCATGAAGCCAACAAAGGGTTTGAAGGCTTCACCAGCTTCACCTACTAAAGCCATTATGGTGAAGTTGGTTTGGGCAAGAGAACAAATGATTTGAGGTCCATACATGGTTAAGAGTTTGAAGGTTTAGAAATATAGAGCAACTTAGAGAAGTTGCAGAAAAAATAGTGAGTTTTTAGGGCGTTAGAGAATTTGAGAGTTTAAAGAGAAGTAAATAGTGAGAGAGATTTTAACTGTTTATATATATATGATGTAAAAAAGTAGCTATCAAAGCTGAATTTCAATCGATTAATTTAACAATTGTATCTATTAATCCATTCGCTTCGTGATAGTAACTTTTGCGCTAGAAATCATAAACACCTTTGACAGTAACATTAGCGGTTAGAGAATATATAAATTAATGAATAACCCTAATATTAACTATTGACAGTATATTATGCGGGGATTTGGAAAACTATACTGTCAAAGAATACGAACAGTAAGTTTATGACAATATGTTTAAGTCTCGCATACTATACGTCAATACTTCTCAAACGATCGACAATAACTTATTGCTATATGACAGTATGGATAAAACACACTGTCAAGAAACTTGACAGTACTTTTTATTAACCTCATATGAATTAAGCTACTTAAAATAAATTAGTTAACCTCTCAGTAAAATATCATCATGTGTATCCACTGTGGCAGAAATCAAAACACCTCAAGAGGCCATTAATTCATAGTGAATTTCAGTTAACTAAATTTTTGATCAACTAAATAAAATTACATTAACATGATAAATTTAACATAACCAATTCACTCACTAGCCTGTTGAATGTCTTTTCATCCAATGGTTTGGTGAAAATATCTGCAAGTTGCTTCTCTGTGGGCACATAAACCAGCATGATTGTGCCTTGTTCCACATGCTCTCTAATGAAATGATGTCTGATGTCAATATGCTTAGTCTTGGAGTGTTGAACAGGATTCTCAGAGATTACTATGGCACTAGTATTGTCACAAAAGATAGGAATTCCTTGCAGAGTCAACCCATAGTCCAATAGCTGATTCCTCATCCAAGGTAACTGAGCACAACAACTACCAGCTGCAATGTATTCAGCTTCTACAGTTGAATTTGACACTGAATGCTGCTTCTTGCTAAACCATGAAAGTCTCCCAAAAATTGACAGCTTCTTGTTGTACTTTTTATGTCTATTCTGCAACCAGCATATTCTGAGTCTGAATATCCAACCAAATCAAAATCAGATTCTTTAGGATACCGAAGGCCTAAATCTTAAGTGTCTTTCAAGTATCTAAAGATTATTTTTACTGCCATTAAGTGAGACTCCTTTGGATCAGACTGGAGCTTTGCACACAACCCTGTTGCAAACATGATGTCAGACCTGCTAGCTGTTGGGTAGAGGAGAGAACTAATCATTCCTCTATACATCTTGTTGTCCACCTTCTTTCCTTTTGGATCCTTGTCAAGTTGATTTGTTGTTGAGATTGGAGTCTTTGCAGGGGATGAGTCTTCCATGTCAATGTTAGTAATTGTGCTCTAGAAACAATACTTTTTATATTTTAAGGAAAATATTTATTATTAAGGATTATGTTTTATTGATTATTATTTATTTATTATGTTTTATTTACTGCGTAATAAATTGAAAGCATAATAAATGTCCTTGGAATTTTGATAC
>QRFB01003569.1:37375-48308 GCA_008931105.1 Oenanthe javanica
TGAGAGAGGAGGAAGATAGAGAGAGAAGAAGTTTTCGGGTGCTAGTACACATCAATCCTTCATGAAAAGTGTTCGTGTGGATACCGTAGAGCGTAGATCGCGAGAGCGGGATACGTGGTGATTAAACAAGCTTTGGACCTCCATTAATCTTCCATTAATGAACTGTTAAAGCTTCTAAAGGTATTTATTCTTTATCTCCGAATTAAATCTTTTGTTTTCGCATGGATCCTGCGGAGGGTTTCGCTATTTTGATTTATTTTTCGCGTTTATTCTGTTGCGTTTGTGTCACGAAACCCTACAGTCAAATATTTTCAAAAGATCCTTAACATACTTAGTTTGGCAAATAAATATTCCATCTTCTTTTTGATAGACTTGAAGTCCAAGAAAGAATACCAATTCACCCATCATACTCATCTCATATTTGTTCTGCATCAACTCAGAGAATTTCTTGCATAGATCTTCATTTNACCAACTCACCCATGATGCTCATCTCATATTTGTTCTGCATTAACTCTAAGAATTTCTTGCATAAATTTTCATTTGTTGAGCCAAAGATGATGTCATCAACATAAAATTGGACTACTATGATATCATTTCCATGCTTTTTATAGAAAAGAGTTTATCCACAATCCCTCTTGTAAAATCATTCTAAAAAAGGACTTGGAAAGAGTGTCATACTAAGCCCTTAGTGCTTGCTTTAAGCCGTACAATGCCTTGAGCAGTCTGTACACAAAATTTTGCATTTTTTGATCTTCAAAGCCTAGGGCTATTCAACATACACTTCTTCTAGCTCTCCATTAAGAAAAGTACTTTTAGCATCCATTTGAAAAACCTTGAAGTTGTTGAATGTAGTAAAAGCCAAAAAGATTCTTATTGCCTCAAGTCTGGAAACAGGAGCAAATGTTTCATCGTAATCAATCCCTTTATTTTGACAATAACCTTTTGCCACCAGCCTTGCTTTGTTTCTTGTGACAGTTCCACAATCATCCATCTTGTTTCTATAAACCTATTTGGTGCCTATTACATATTTGTTCTTTGGTCTAGACACCAATTCTCAAACACAGCTTCTTTCAAATTGATTAAGCTCTTCTTGCATGGCATTAATCCAATCTGGATCAGTCAATACTTCTTCTAGAGTTTTGTGTTCAGCTTGAAAACGGAAACAAGCGTACATGCATTCATTTGCAACATTTCTTCTTGTTTTGACTCCAGTTCCTGGATCACCAATAATTAGATCATTAGTGTGATCTCTATTCCATTTTGTTTCTCTTAGAGAGTCACTAGAGTCTTCAACACCTTGTTGTTTGACAACATCTTTTGCTCTTGCACTATTGACAACATCAATTTCTTCAAGTCCACTATTCATGAGAACATTCCCAGAAAGATCAGTTGTTTGAGCAGTTCCTTCATTGTCTCCAGACTGGATAGGAACAATTGTTGGACCAGAAATTGTGTGATCAACTCTTGGTGAGTCTTCATCAATCTCTTCTAGACAGCCTTGACTTTCAAAGGCTAAAGGTTTTGTTTCTTGACTTCCTTCAACTCCAGGAAATTTTGTTTCATCAAAGGTGACATTTACACTCTCCTCCACAGTCTTGTAATCAATAATGTAGACTCTATATGCAGTCCTGTCAATTCCATATCCCATGAAGATTCCTTCAAGTGATTTAATATTTAATTTTCCTTTGATCTTAGTTGAATCTTTCATGAAGTAGCACTTGCGTCTAAAGACATGAAAGTAGTTGACAATAGGTTTCCTTCCTGTGAGCAATTCATAGGGTGTCTTTCCATAGGCCTTGTTGACTACAGTCTTATTTTGAGTATAACATGATGTGTTGATTCCTTCACCCCAGAAATAAATAGGAAGTTTTGCTTCACTCAACATTGTTCTTGCAGCCTCAATGAGAGTTCTGTTCTTTCTTTACACAACACCATTTTGTTGAGGTGTCCTTGGTGCAGAGAATTGTTGAGTGATACCATTGTCTTTGCAGAAATCATTCATCATACTATTTTTTAACTTAGTACCATTGTCACTTTTCAGGGTCTGTACTTTGTACTTGGGATTCTTGTCAAAAACCCTTACCAAATCAATAATCTCTTGAGCAGCTTCATCCTTGGTTGCTAGGAACCTCACCCAAGTGTATTTTGAAAAGTCATCAACCATCACTAAGGAATATCTTCTTCTTGCTAGTGATTGCACATTCACAGGAATAAATAAGTCCATGTGAATAAGTTGAAATGCTTCATTAATTGAACCACTTGGAGTGCTTTTGTGAGTGGCTCTCTTTAGCTTCCATTTTTGGAAATCCTCACACATTCTTTCTTGACATAATTCAAGTTGAGGAAGCCATTTCACCAACTCTCTCTTCGTTAGATAATTCATTGCTTTAAATTTTAAATGGGAAAGCTTCTTATACCACAACAAACTTTCAGATGGAGAATCCTTACTATAAAAACAGTAGACTTTGTCTTTTCTTACTGAATTTAAGTCATCTATGAAGTGGCTTCCTTTCCTTACACCTTGCAGTGCTTCTTCTCCTGTCTTCTTGTTGATAATGGAGAATTTTTCTTGATCAAAACTAACTTGGAATCCTCTTTCACAAAATTGAGTTACACTCAATAGATTGAGCTTCAATCCATTCACTAAAACAATTTTCTCTATCTTCAAATTTCCAAATTCCAGAATGTCATATCACATTGTGAAACCAATGTTGTTGTAACCAAAGGTCACATAAGGGCCAACCATTTTCTTGAACTGTGATAGCAGGGCTTTATCACTCGTCATGTGTCCTGAGCATCCACTATCAATGATCTACATGATTCTTTTATTTTTCATGTTGCCTTGCAAAGCAAATATTTCAAGTTGCTTTTGGTACCCAACTTTTATTGGGTCCATTTTGCTTAGCTAGTCCACAATTAATCTTGATCAGTTGCTTTTTTTTCTTTTGCTTTGAGCATGACTCCTGTAGCTACCCATTTAGTTTTGATAACTGGTTTACTAGTCTTGTTCTTAGGTGTCTTGTTCATCCTAACTTTAGGAGGACTTGGAGTCTCTGTATTTTGCAATTTTAACATTCTTATGCAAACGTACTTGATTATTATGAAAAGGCATGTTAAAGCAAATACTCATTAAATTCATTTTACACGAAATGCAGTCAAAATCACCACAGTGAGATACTTGTTTATTCTTTAAAGGTATGTTGTGTAAATTTCCATTAACAGATGTAGCATTCTTTACTTCAGACTTACTCTTGGTACATGCATGAGTTAAATGACTAAAAGACCCATAATTGTTACACAACTTTCTAGGAGTATTAGGAATGTAGCCATAATTAATCTTTTTGTTTATCCCTAACTTCCCATTTATGTTCTTCTTGGTCTTCATGACAGTAGGTTTAGAAGTTATTGTCTTACCAGTGTTGACAATAAGTTTAGATGGAAATGTCTTGACAGTGTGATTTGATCTTACTATTTTGACAGCAGCTTCTGAACTTACTGTCTTGCTAGAATTGACAACATCTTCTAGACCCTGAGTACTGTCAAGGGCAAAACTAACTGTCTTGGGGATTTTGACTGTATCTTTTGACATAAGGGTCCTATTGACAGTATCATTGTCCTCATTAGCTAATTATTGCTTAAGAATTAGTGATTCCTCATCAAATTCAAACTCAGCCTTTTTTAATAGAGGATTCTTAACTCTTTTCAGTATAGAGGGTCTGACAGTAGGTTTTTCAGAACTAGTGCCATCCTCTACAACATGTTTCTTACCAATTTTCTTTTCATAGTTAAACCCTATACTTACTTTTTTATTTTCAGTATTGTCAGCATGGTATGATTTTAACAATGAAGAAGAATTCTTGTAAGCCTTGATTTTAAGTTCATTTTCATAGATCTGTTTTCTGAGAAATTCCTCAATCTGGGAAACACATACTACCTTGTTCTTGAGAATTTAATATTCATGTTGTAAGGACTCAAAAACATTCNGTTTCATATATCTGTTTTCTGAGAAATTCCTCAATCTGGGAAGCACATACTACCTTGTTCTTGAGAATTTAATATTCATGTTGTAAGGACTCAAAAACATTCTGTTTAAGTTCTAGTTCTTGATTCTTGTTCTTTAATAACTCATTAGCATTAGACAATCTCTTCATTTGCAGCCAACATGCTTGTATGAATGTTAAAGATTTTAGAACTTAAACTTTCAACAATTTTTTATACTGAGATGCAGTCATATCAACAGTAGTAAGAATGGGTACCTGACTGGATGAAGTAGGTGAGTCTTCTTCTGACTTTTCCATGAGAGCAAGATTTCCATACTCTTCTTCATATTCATTATCAGATTCTTTCCAACACTTGCCTTANTCCATGATAGCAAGATTTCCATACTCTTCTTCATATTCATTATCAGATTCTTTCCAACACTTGCCTTAAGCCACAAATGCCCTTCATTTTTGCTTTTTAAGCAAAGCCTCATACTTTGCTTTGAGTTCCTCATAGTCGTTGTCATTTCTTCTCACTTTGTTTGGCTTTTTGCATTCTGTGGCAAAATGTCCCATCTCATTATAGTTGTAACATCTTATCTTTGATCTGTCCACCATTCCTATCTTATATCCACCTTTGCCATTTCCTCCAAGCTTTGAGATGCTCCCTCTATTGAACCTGAAACCTTATTCTTTGGGCTTGAAAGATTTATTTTTCTTGAACTTAAACTTTTAACAGTTTTTTTATACTAAGATGCAGTCATATCAATAGTAGTAAGAGTGGGTACCTGACTGGATGAAGTGGGTGAGTCTTCTTCTAACTTTGCCATGAGAGCAAGATTTCTATACTCTTCTTCATATTCATTATCAGATTCTTTCCAACACTTACCTTAAGCCACAAATGCCCTTCCTTGTTGCTTTTTGAGTAAAGCCTCATACTTTGCTTTGAGTTCCTCATAGTCGTTGTCATTTCTCCTCACTTTCTTTGGCTTTTTTGCATTCTGTGGCAAAATGTCCCATCTCATTAGAGTTGTAACATCTTATCTTTGATCTATCCAACATTCATATCTTGTATCCACCATTGCCATTTCCTCCAGGCTTTGAGATGCTCCCTTTGTTGAACCTGGAACCTTGTCATTTGGGCTTGAAAGATTTATTTTTCTTAAACCTCAAGTTTGAGAACTTTCGCTCCATGTAGGCCATTGTTTTATTCTCCATATTATCAAGTTCATCCAAGGTGTAGAAATCATCCTCATCACCATCCTTGATTTCAAGTGTCACACTTTCATCTTCATCAGTTACTTCTTCAATCTTGATCTGTTGTTATTGAGATTCCTGTAGCTGCAACATCTTTGGGTCTTGGGCCATATTTCCTCTTTGACTAGTTTGAATAGTTCTTTTCTGTAACAGCTCTAGCTCATAAGTTTTGATAATGCCATATAAAGTTTCAAGAGAAACTTTAGACATATCTCTCCCTTCTCGTATGGAAGTGACCTTGTGCTCCAAGTGGTTAGGAAGTGTTAAAATAAATTTCATGTTAACTTCCTTCTTATCATAGAATTTGCCATGCAGCTGTAGGTCATTGATTAACCTGTTAAATCTCTCAAACATCTCTATTAATCCTTCTTTTGGTTTGGCCATGAAGGCCTCATACTGAGACACCAGTATCTGTCTTTGATTATCATTCACCTCCTCTGTTCCTTCACACAAAATCTCAATGGTTTCCCATATTTATTTTGCACTAGTACAGTTGATAATATTATTGTACATAACATTGTCAAGAGCCTCAATGATTATAAACTGCAAACAATCATCCATAAAAACTTTTTCCTTTTCTGTATCATTGTACTCAAAAACCTTATTAGGAACCCAGTGGGCAGGTATTGTGTCACCCTCTACTATGGTTTTAGGTACATATGACTGAGGTATAAAAGGACCATTCTCTAGGATACCAGGATAAAGTGGGTTGGTTGTTTTTATGAATAATGTCATCTTTCTTTTTTATAGTGTGTAGTGTTTTTTGTTAAAGGTGGGTATCTTTATACTGATTACTTTCTGTGCACTCATTTTTAGATCTTTTCAGGTTATATGTATCTAACCTGGCTCTGATACCAGTTGTTAAATAATATGAGTGTTGCAGAAGAGGGGTTAAATACAACTTACAAAATAATTACTTTTCTTGCTAATAACAAACAAGACAGTAACACTAGTAAGTATGAAATTCAAACAAACTTAAGCAAGCATATGAGTACAGGTGTTTAACTTCAAAAAATAATTTTATTATTTTTTGTTTACTACAACTGACTGGAAAATAATTCCAGCTACAAAGAAACAAGAACGGTGGATTTAATAATGTTTCTGGCTTGAGGGAAAACCTAGCTCACTTACATAAGGAAAAATACTTGTGAGATATGTGTATTTATACTAAAACACATATCCCACTTACATGTGTACTTTTCCTTTATCCTAGAATAAAACTCAAAACAGAAATTGTGATTTTATGGTTCAACCTTGGCTTCATTCCATTTGTAGATAAAGTTGTGCTGAGATGACAAAAATCTTTGACTCTTGGTACACACCTTATCTTTTTGCATGTCTTCTCCCTTGTTGCAGTAGTAGACTTGACAGACTAGATAGTAATGTCTAAGTCATTCCTTGTGCTTTCACTATCTAATCTGCTACCTGGATCATACTGTCAGCTTCACTAAAAGTATAATGTCAACTTCTAGTTCCACTATGGTGACAATATCTTTGGTTCCGTACACTTTATTGTCAAGCCTCGATAGATCCTTGAACTTTATTGTCTTCAAAGCTACAGTCAACTATCTCTGCTAAACGTGCTATTAATAAAACTTGATGTCTGTGAATCTTCATTCTCTGCCAAGTTTACTGTCATTGGAATAGTTAATGTCGTCTGTTCCTTTGTGTTGTCACTTGAATATGTTGTCGTAGGCTTCAATTGTAGAATGTTACTGTCAAAGTCTTGATCTATGATGTGCCTGAACACTTTGTGAACTTCTATTTCATGGATCATGTTATTATATTTGTACAAGACAGTAACTATTGAGACTTATTGTCACCTACTTTTTTTTAAACATACTATTACAAGTGATAACTAAACATACTGTCAATATACATATGACATCACACTTTACTTAGTTAATTTCTAATTAATCTAAGTAACTTGTAGTTGATTACAATGTTAAAAACACAATCCCTAACAAAAACGTTGTCTGTTTGACACTAGAGGACAAAAATGACCTTTTTACTATAAGTCGAAAAATGTTTCTTTACTAGTTTGATTAGTTTTGTTAAAAAAGTATGCAAAACAAAGTTAAAATATTTTAATATTTTTTATACATCACTAATACAGATTGATCTTAACATCCATACGGTTGGATTATCGAAAAAAAGAATTTTAATTTAATACGAGAATAATTATGGATTTATCATCAAGTTACTATCTACATCATAACTCGTACATATAAAACGCATACTCATACTCATGTTCGAACTATAAAATTATCGACTTATTACAAACAAACTATATACATTTGTACATATCAATAAAATAAATATATTTTTTTAAGTTGAAGGTTAAAAAGATAAAAATTCATAAAAAAATGAAATCTTTTCAACTATTAAAAAATCTAAGAAATAATACAATGGTTTTTATATTCAATCCTACTAGTTTGCACAACACGACAATAATAAAAACTTGTCTAATTAAATTTGTTAGACAATGGTTAATAAACCATTATCATGGAGTCGGATTAGACAATATTTTTTCGAGGATAAAAATAAACTGTTGTATGGTAATTTCGGGCAACACTTTTTTGCCCGGCTATTGTCTAGTAACTGTTGTCTGTTTCAGTTTTTCTTGTAGTGATGTCTGGAATAGTAAGTTCAATCTTAATACGTGTCTGCTTACTCTTAATATTGTCCCCATATTTTAGTTATTTTGTATTGAATTTGATTTTTATTTAATAAATTTTAATATTTTATTGTTGTAATTAAGGAGTTATAACATAAGAAGGATTGAAACTTAAAAAGGCAAGAGTTGAAGATTTATTTGAATTAAATTCGAATTTTCTGGACAGCTTGTGCAGTCTTCACTGTTTGGGCTATAACTTGAGTTATAGAAGTCCGTTTCAGACGATTCAAGAGCCCACAGAAAGCTTAGGAAAAGATCTTTAATTCAGAGGTGGTCTTTAAATTTAATTCGAAACGGATAAGTCCAGAATCAGGGTCAAACAGTCAACTACGAAATTTTTCTATTGAAATTCTATTTCGATTAGAAAACTCCTTATTTTTTAATTAAATCATTAAAAGGACTTTTATGAGGGATATAGATTAATATTATTCAGACCTAATTGAGAAAGAGAGAGAGAGCACGAGAGATACAAAGTAGAGAAAAAAGAACAAAGTAAAAGAAAAAGATTTCAGTCATTGGAGACATTCACTTGAATTTGTTTTCTTCATCTTTTTGTTTAGAATTATCTCCTTAAACTTTTCATCATGAATATGTGTTATCTACTCTTGGTTGATGTTGAGATTTTCATTATGAACTAATTTTTATAGAGTTGAGATTTTTATGGAACCCTAGCATGGGATTATTGGTGTTTTGTTAAAGAGTGTTATATGCAATTTTACAGTTTATTCATTCAAGTGATTTTCATATTAATACTTGTTATTGTCTGATCAACTCTAGTAGGTTATAGAGTTAATTATAATACTAAGAGGGTTATAGTTAATTGACACAAAAACTTGAATGCTGCATGATTAAATCTTTTGGATTTTAATTCTGTTATGGTATAGACATATATTGTGATCGTGCATAACTATGTGAATTGATGCTTCATTATATTCTAGAAATTAAATTGGCATATACATATGTTAGTTTAATTTGTAGGATTCATATCATAGTAATTTTGAGAAAAACATATGACAATTGAATTCTGGCAAGTAAACTGTCAATTTGCTATAATATTGTTTAACTCTTTTACCAATCTTCACGTGTTAGGGAGAAGTAATTATCCTGGATTATTTTCTCATATTTGAAACTCGATATCTTGTTATTATTATATTATTAGTTGGTTAAATTAATTTTTAATTAATAGTAGTTAAATTAGAATATCACAGACCACTTTTTGTATTCGATAACCAAAGTGTTTGAATTTATTTGTGATTAACACGAATATACAGTCCTTGAGGAACATTATCTGATATTTATTACTATATTACTTGTTTGCGATTGTGTACACTTGCACATTTAGATTTTACACAACAAGTTTTTGGTGTCGCTTTCGGGGATTGTTTTAGTTGTTAATTGTGAATTTAATGTTCTTACAGTTTGGTTCTTAATTGTTTCTGTGTTAACGGGAGCATAATTTATTTCTTATCAAATTTCTTTGTGCATGAGTGAGGAACCCCCATAATTATTTACATTTGATCTTGAAATCGAGCGAACATTCAATAAAAGAAGAAGAAAGCAACACAAAGTTAAGGGAGAAAAATAATTACGGGTGATGAGAATAATAATCAGGGAGCAATTCCTAATCCTCCAAATGGTATGGTTGTCATGGATGATAAGGATCGTGTTATTCGACAATACGGTACACCCCGCTTTGATGAGCTTAATTCAGGGATTGTGAGACCGAATATTAAAGCAACACAGTTTGAGTTGAATCCAGTCATATTCCTAATGCTACAAACCGTGGGTCAATTTAGTGGGATGTCTGCCGGGGATCCCCATCTCCATCTGTGTCTGTTTATGGAAGTCAGTGATTCTTTTAAACTTCCGGGAGTCACAGAGGATGCTTTGAGATTGAAATTGTTTCCATATTCTTTGAGAGACACTGCAAGAGCTTGGTTAAATTCATTTCCATCAACATATTTAACTTCATGGAATGATTTAGCAAAAAAAACTTAATATCGTATTTTCCTCCTATCAAGAATGCAAGGCTCCAGAATGAGATTAATTCTTTTCAGCAAAAGGATGATGAATCTTTATATGAAGCATGGGAAAAATTCAAAGAATTACTGAGGAAATGCCCCCATCATGGTATTCTTCACTGCATTCAGATGGAGACATTTTATAACAGTCTCAATACTCATACGAAGATGGTGATAGATGCTTCTGCAAATGGTAATCTTTTGGCCAAATCTTATAATGAGGCATATGAAATTATTGAGACAATTGCTACAAATAATTATCAATGGCCAACTGCAAGAGTTCAAACGGGAAAGAAAGTGGCTTGGCTATATTAGGTTGTCTCAGTAACTTCATTGCAAGCTCAAATTTCATCTATTGAGAACATGCTGAAGAATCTGACTATGGGAGGTAATAATTCTATGGGACAGTCGGCAACTTCACAAGTCAATCAAGTTTAAAATATTTCATGTGTGTACTGTGGTGAAGGTCATACTTATGATAGTTGCCCTTCAAATCCAGAATATGTCTACTTCATGGGAAATCAAGATAAGGGTGACCCTTTTTCGAATACATACAATCAATCATGAAGGCAACATCCTAAATTTTCTTGGAGCAACCAAGGGGCAAATTCTGGACCTTTAGGCAACAACACTAGGCCTAACCATTCACCAGGATTTTCTCAACAAGCTCAACAACAAATCCCACCACTAGCATCTCACTTGAAAATCTGTTGAAGGAGTACATTGTCAAGAACAAGACTAGTAGATCTCAAACTGAAGCACTTATCCAAAGTCAAGTAACATCTCTAAGAAATTTAGAGAATCAAGTTTGCCAACTGACTAAAGAGCTAAGGAATCGACCACATGGTTTTCTCCCTAGCGACACTGAAAAGCCTAGGGATATCGTGAAAGAGAAATGCAAGGCTATGACATTGAAGAGTGGAAAAGTCCTAGATAATGTTAAAATTATGTGAAATTCAACTATATGAAATTCATGAAGGACATTTTTACGAAGAAGC
>QRFB01003570.1:11780-46817 GCA_008931105.1 Oenanthe javanica
ATATATAGATACATCAATCGTATTACAGTTTGGGAGACCTACTATATTTGAATCAAAGATTGTACCTGGTGTTAAGAACAATGGCTGGTGTTAGAACGAATCGGAAGTTTAGAGGAGTGAAGGGGTTTGAAGCGGCTCGTCTTGCTTGCTTCTGCTGAAGTTACCCTAGCACTGCGGCGGTCTTCACAACTCGCTTCTGTCTGTGTGGCTGTGTGTGTTGTTATCTGTTTTTGTAGCTGGGTTTTTTATAAATTGAAAAGACAAAACGACGCCGTTTTGCATGCATCCGCCAAATAACTTGGCGGTCATCAAAGAAAATTTTGAGTTGATGCACGCCATAGTTCGTGGCGGTCAACAAATAATTTCAAATAAAATTTTGAGTTGATGAACGCCATATTCCGTGGCGGTTATTACATTGTCTAAAATTTCTATGACCGCCTTTTTCACTGGCGGTCATCGCAGTGAACCAACTCGCACATTCTGCTTTGGTGAACGCCGTGACAGGCGTTTAGATGTGCCATTTTTGCAACGATGAACGTGTCTGTCCCATTTTTGCAAGCGAATTCATGAGGTGTCCCATAAAAGAAACGGAGCCGGTGAGAGATAAACAATATAGATATAATTATGACCATATTGGCTATCAAAGTTATAAGAGATTTATAAAAGTTATAAAAGATATATAGTCCATTACTTAGGAATGGATGGTTGTGATTAAATCTTTGGTTGTCATCTTAACGGGGTCTACATACCTACCTAGATATAATTATGTTTATGTTCAGTGGAAACTATATATTGGGTGAAGATCCGAAGATCAAATCTGAACCATTCATTTTTAATCTTATCCAATTGCTAGTATTCATTTCACTTTTAAGATAAGCGTTACATATTTAGTAGATTTTGAAATATATATTGATATTGTATCTAGACATGATAAAATGGATCTGGATCTGAATAATTGAACCGGAATGTAGGGAACCGAAATCTAATTTTGTATCTGAATTTGATAATCCAAAAATGTAACTGAATCCGACATAATCCGATCCGAACCGATATTGGTTCAAAAGAATTAAATCTGATAATAATCCGAAAACCGATTCGATCTTATTCGAAAATAATCCGGAACTGAAATTTTAACTGAAAATGATCCGATAATGACCCGAATCGATCAAATCCTAATGAAAAATTATACAAACTGAATATGACTCAACCTAAATTTTAGACTCATGTGTGTATTTTATACCTACAATCTTATTATTCGTTACATTCATAAATACATTATACACTTATACATAATTCATACATATATTACATGTATTCGTCAAATAAAATATTAAAAAAAATTAAGAATAATATTTATTTTGAATTTATTGGAAACTAAAAAAAAGTGAATATAAATTCATATTCTAAAAAATATATTTTTTATATTATATATATACATATAAATTTTATTAAAATATATTTATATTTTTATTGACCCTCAAGAATTTTTTATAAAACTATTATATTAAGAGTATTTAGTGATGACTAGTATTAAAATTATTAATTTATTTTATCACTACATATGTTATATTTATTTTTAAAAGATATTGTAATATATATTTTGAAATTTATTTTCTTTATCATTTTCTTATTCTTTTTGTTATCAATTGCGGTATTAATTTTTTATTGAATTTGTGTCGCATGTGTACTCTTTCGTGACATTACAGTTCTATTATCTAAATTTTGATCAGGGACATCTCTGTTTATTTAGATGATAAACTTTCTTGAATGGAAGAAATTTTATTATCTGGATATTTTTTTTTTACTGTGAGAATCTGCAGCCGCTACCCTTTTGGGTGCGAACTGGGTAAACCCACGGGTTCACGCAATAGCCTAAATATGTCATTATCTGGATATTGTATTCTCTTACGAGAAATTATCTTTGTCAAAAAAAAGAAATTGATTATTTTATTTATAATCTAGTTTTTAATCCCTCCAAATTTAAAATGTGTAATGTAAGATATAAGATATTTGAATCTATTAAAAAGCTAGTACATATAAAGTTTTGGACAGAAAGCCTTGGCTTGTGTAAGCCTTGACAACAGGCTTATACAGAGAGTATTGTGGTGGCTAATTACAATGTAAACTGCCCATGGAAGATAACCTTATTCAAATTTGCGGTATAAAAACTTACTAATGAATAAGAGCAACCTCATGAAATATCTAAAGAAATAACATTGTACAAAAAGAACCAGAACAACAACTCGTATAAAAAATTCTACAGCTAATTTTTACTGTTGTACTGATCTTTTCTTAATTTGATCATTGATATTTCTAGAAGCTCGGTTACCAATGAATAAAGCATTAGTTGGTAACGAGATTGCTACATCCTGGGATCTTTTATGTTTCACCTTGTTAGCAAGCGCGCATCTAACTGATTCATAACCATAGCGATCTTAGTTTGTTAGCATCTGCTCAGGTTTGACTTGTGGAGGTGGAAGAGGTCTCGAGTAGTGAAATATTGATGCCGCTTGTACCGTGGTGCCCGAGCTGGGGAAAACACAAATGTTTCAAAATGCAAGAGAAAACTAAATGATTGTCCACGAAAACTTTGATGACAAATTCATAAATTAATGACCGAACTTGCTGGAAACTTACATGAACTGGATCTTTGTAGTTCTTTCTTCACATTCCCATTTGTAATGCCTGAAATACTTTGATTATGCCACTTGTCATTCTGTTTTGGCACACAATCATAAACTGGATTGTTTATTTCTTTTGAAACTAGTTGTGCAGATGCATACTAATCCTCCCAGTTGTCCAATTTCAAACTTCTACTAGGCCCTGCAGAGCTGGATACTGTGGATAAGTCAGCTCCAGTTGATACGCTGCCCGTATCTTTTCTAACATTTTCCCTCACAACCCCGTGAGCCAACTGCTCAGAATGTGATGCGAAGAGTCCCCCGAGGACCACTGATCTCTTCATTTCAAGCTCGGGGTCGGGGCAACTCAATTGGAATTCAAGAAGCAGTTTTCACCCCAAGAGGCTTAAACTTTTGGCTCCGAGAATTGTCCAGAATTCTTCTATCTTCTGCGTACAAATTATTTACTAAATCGGTGAATATGGATGCCAAAAGATTATTAAATAAAGAGATTGGATCAATATATGAACTAAGTAGAAAGATTTATTTTTTAAACGAAACTTGCCAAAATTGAGAGGTATAATTCTACATCAGGTGTTGGAATGTCTAGAGAATTAAATAACTATATGCGCAAATGACACGTACTTGTCTGCGTTTGTATACGCGTGCAGCACAAGCGGGGTGCTTGTTTTGTTTCTATATCTAAAAATTGGAGACTCACAACGTACATACTCACATCTGACATTTTATACTTATAATACAATAAACAGAACTAATGTCTTCGGAATCGAACTCCTGCACTTTATTCACCAACCATCATAACTTGTATTTTAGTGACTACGCATATAATATTACGTACATAGTGGGCATTTAAGGTCACTTTACCGAGTTTGGGTATTTTGGACTTCCTGACCACGTAATTGAGGCATTCTAATCATTTTATCATTTTCTACACACACACACATATATAATGATATTCATAGGCTAGACTATGATTTAATTCAGTATAATCTTTTTGGCAAAAAACATAGCTCTGTTAGATTTCGAATTTGGAGGCTGGATGGAGTTGCACAATAAACCCCAACCTCGTATTACTTAGAAGGATGGTAAGTACGCCCCTAAACCGGATAATTCGGATACGGATCTGTCAATATCTGTATCCGAATCCGAATCCGAAAATTCGTATTCGTATCCGTATCAATATCCGAATCCGAAAATTTTTAAAGGTTAATATCCGAATCCGGATCCGACGGATACTATCCGGATACGGATAATATCCGGATCTGAATCCGATTTTTAATAAGGTTTTTTAATTTATATTAAAAATTCAAAAAAAATTGCCAAAAAAATTAAAATTTTAATTTAATTTTTTTAAATTGAGTTAATAGTTAAAGGAATTTAAGCCTATTTTATTTTTAAAAAAATTAATTTTTATTTATCTTTTCAATCTAATTTTGTTATCTTAATAATATTAAACTCAAATAATATTTTTATATATGTCTATAATATTTTTACAATTATATAAAATTTGTATAAATATATTATTTAATGAATATATATACACACTACAAAACTAATAGAATAAATTTTAAATTGTATATATATATTATTTATGTGATATATGTGATACGATTTAAAATGCATAAAATACTATAGAAATATAAATTGATATATATATATATATATATATATATATATTGAATATATATTTTAAAGTATAACCATGTGTAGTGTATATATTAATTTATTAAATTAAAATAGACATTAGAGTTGAGCTAATTAAAAAATATAATTGAATCAAATTAAATGGGTTTATAACTATAAGTGTATATATAAAAATATATAAATGGGCTTATAACTATAAATGAGTTTAAAAATATATAATTATATATTATATATATTAAAAAAATATATTTATATATATTATATATAATTAATTTCGGATACGGATATTTTCGGATACGGATGTGCCTATATCCATATCCGTATCCGGAATCTTCGGATTCAGATTCGGATAATATCCGGTTTTTTCCGGATACGGATAATATCCGTTTTCTCCGGATACGAATACAGATATTTCGGACGAATATCGGATTTTTTGGATTTTTTTTACAGCCCTAATTGTAAGGATAAAATAACTAAATGAAAAAATTAGTGAAATATGAAATAATGTAGAAAAATTGTAATCAAATGTATGAAATGAGTAGTATTCATCTCAAAATTATATAATTGATATAGATTATAAATTTGGTTAAATACAATGTCATGCAGAATGACAATGCAAAATATTTACTCACATGCGGGACTAATTTCAAAGTATTTTTTAGTGAATTTACCATAAATTACATATATATACAAACACATAAATAACAAAACAAGTAAGAATAAAATGGATAACGTACCATTCTAGAGTTGTTCTTCAAGCTGAGATCCGTGCGGACGAGTGAGGTGAGGTTGTGATCAACGAACAAAGCTCGTACACAAACACAAGTAGTGTAACTAGACAAGCTACCGTCACTTCTTATTCCGTCATGAACAACATTCAGGTGCATCTTTAACAAAGCAACTCAAACTTAATTGGGTACTTGTGTGCTATTTTTCCCCGATTAAAATCAATTCAATGTAAAGTTTTGAATTAAGAACAAAGAACAAATACAAAGATGTGAATGAATACTGTTTGTATTATTGATGTAGAATACAAACTCTCCTAGGGTATACACAAACCCTAGCAGCTTCTATGTATTTCTCACAGCAACTATCGTTATCTCTATGCTCTCTCAAAAGTTCGACAAATAAATTAGGTTACATAGAATGTTTATATAGAGAGCTGTTTATCAACTAACAACAGAAAATCAAATTACAATAGGAATAGAATTCCTAATTATTAGTTAACAGTTTTCTTATGTAATTCTTCTTCCTTCCCATAACATATCTGTAATATATTAGTCTTTATCTTTGAATACTTTCCATTACTGTGATCACCTTCTAAATTCAGTTTCAGCTTTATAGACTCTGAAAACCTTCAAACTCTGATGATCTACAGTCTCTGACAGACTATAGACTCTGATAGTCTATAGACTCTGATTTACTTCCAGACTCTGATTTGCATCCAGACTCTGGTTTTATTTCTTCAGAAAATCTTCTAAGTACAAATGACATTGATACTTATACAAGGACTAACTATACTCTGTTCTAGCATTTTGTACATCATCAAATGAATATATTTCTAACAATCTCCCCATATTTATGCTTTATAAAATTTAAGCATAAATCAAGGTTTGATGACGTTAAAACTAAATAATGAAACAATTAATCTAGAACAATATCAAATTTACAAGGAAAAGGAATTACTTCTCAATTGATCTTCTCAAATACTGCATTGTTTCTCAAAAATGATTTCAGCATATTCAAATCTCTTCAATTGCTTCATCTCTTCATTCTCACATTTGATTTGACAATAAGCTTCTCTCAAATCATTAGCACTGCAATCTTGTTCTTTTAAATCCTTAAGCATCAAAATATTTCTTCCCTTCTATAGGTTGAAACCCAAAGTAGTGACCCACAGCTTCTTGACATTTAATCAACTTTACTTCCAGAGACATGTCTTGATCCTTTCCTTCAGTATCAACATATTTCAAAGAAAATTTGATCATCTGCTTATTTGCATGTCTATGCAGTGTTAACTTCCTGTCAATTTCTATGAACCATTTCTTGGTCACTTCCTCTTTGCTCCTATTCATCTCAGATGCTATTGATAGAAGAAATCTGATATATTTCAAATCCTTAGGCTTTTTAAAGAATATGAAATTTTATTGGCTTATCAACCATATAGTTCCTCCACTCAGAAAATATATCAGCATCTCATTTTTCACCTTTTCAGTTCCACCCTGTCCTCTGGTAATCTTATTTCAAAAACATTATAGACAATTTCAGTCGACACTACTTTATTCAAGTGTTTTTGAATGAGCTTTCCAAACTGCCTATTTGTAAGAGACTGTGGATCAGCTACTAGAATGGTAGTCTTGTCAATATCAGATGTTGATAGACCTCCGAGCTCTTTTGTTCTCCTAGCCCTCAATTGTGTATTGGTTTGACTGCACTTCCAGTAGCTTAGCTCTTTAACATCTTATTCCTTCTTCTCATCAGAGTCTGTACTCTGTTTACCTTTACCAGAGTCTGGTTTAGACTTTAATTTCCCATGTCCAGTCCCTGACTGATGTGTTTGTGATTTTGTTTTAACGAACACTCTATATTTCTTTTATTGCACACCACCAGGACCCATAGGACCATGAGAACAATCATTATCCTCATCATCATCATGTCTCCTCCTTTTAACTCCCCTTGATTTATCATCCTTGCATCCATCTTTATTACTCCCTGAAGAATCACCACCCTTCTTCTCCCCCTTTTTGACATCATCACCACCTGTGACAACCAAAAGAATTTGTTCTAAAACTGAGGAGATATTTGACTGAGCAGCAATAACAGAATCCACTTTGGTGGTGAGAGTATTGATAGAGTTTTGAAGTGTGGTTTATTGAGCCTTGAAATTAGCCAAGGAATCTTTGACAACAACATCCTTAGATTATTAAAGAGAATACAAAGTTTCAAACTTTTTTTAGAGCAGAGCTGTGGTGGTATCCACATTGGTCAATTTAGTCTTGATATGGCATATGTCTATGACCACATCAACTAGTTGTTCAACAACATTTTCCTTTTCAGTTCTTAGGTCAGCAGCCACATCTTTTCCTTCTTGAATTAGATAAGCATCAGGCTCCTCATCAGGATAATGACCATGCTCTTGCAAGAAGGACTTCTTTTGAAAAGCCTGAAGTATCTCAGATTGGTGAATAGTTAGTATGCAGTCAAAAGTATCTTTATCATCAATGCCTTTGGCCTGTTTTGTATCCCAAGATTGGGGAAAAACTTGATCAAAGTAATTAAAAGATGGAGGCACCACCTCCTCGCCTTCAAAAGTTGAATCATCAATCAAAACATCAATAGGCTCCAACTTTGTACCATGAGAGGTAGAATCTGATGGCTAATTAGACTATGAAATTACGTACAAAAGGTATTATAGACTCTGACTCCTCCTTAGAGTGATCAGACTATGTAGACTCTAGAAGCCTGGCATGGGTAGGCATGATAAGAATGGGTACTTCTGGATTCAAATTTGTAGTCTCAGATTGAGTATGAATTATATTCACCAAATCCTTCAGGACTCTGTCTTCTCTCATAACTAGATAATCCATCAGATAGAGTTGTGGTCTCTATGTAAATGATTTTTGAGCAGCTAGAGCCTCTTCATTCTTGCCAATCTGTAAGATTAATAAAAATGAATTTTCATCCATCCCCTGCTTCAACTCATCAGACCAACTCTTTGAAAAATCTTGGTACCAATAAGTAAAGCTAGGTCCAGGATACCCTAATCTCTTTTGCTCACAATGGGGTTGGGCACCCATTTTCTCATGCTCACTTTGGCTCTCTACAACCTTGTCTACCTCTCTTTTTGCCTGGACCAATGTCAGCCCCTCAGTATTGATACTTTCACTCATGTTTCATAACTTAGAAGTTTCGTATGTCTTAATTTGGAATGAAATACTCCTTGTGTTACAAAAGAATATTTTATTTAATGGATTGGTGCATTCAAAAGTCCTATAAAATAGGGGTTAAGAGAAAGAATTGATGCTTCAATACCTGAACCATCTTGATGGAGAGGATTACACCAAGGGGTGAGCCGCAACAGACTCCGAACCCTTACAAGCATCTTCTCTCTTTTCAGGGTCTATTGGCTTCAGTATTCTAGTCAGACTATCACTGATTCAGTATGACTTCATTATAATCTAGAGTCTTAGTTTCACCATCTTTGACTGTTGGTGTATGAGACTCCCCTCCTCAAGGTTGATAGACTCTGACAGAAATGATTGTTAATTTTCTTCTTAAGCATCCATCAGAGTTTGTCCTCCCGTATCATTGGGGTTCTCATCATCATTTTGTTGAGTTCTCAAAGAGGGCCTATCAGCATGCTCCCCTGCCCCACTATCACCCAACCTCTGACTAGGTGGTTTTTGTGTGGGTGGGGCAGGTTTTGCAACTTTTTCACTTGTCACCACTGGTGCACTAGTCACATATCTCCCAACTTCTTTCCATCACCTACTACCTTTTATGGTTCTACTTGTGTTAATGCATCCAAGTTAGCCTTGAGAAAATTCCTAGCATGGATTGCATTGATGGTCTGGGCATAAGTCAAATGAAAGAGATCATGCAGGTCCTTTGCAATATTCTGATAATAAGAGCCCTTGAGTAGATCCAATTTACTATGGTAGATTAGATAGATATATTTGTTAGTCACATTCCCTATATTATGGCAAGGTGATCAACCACCTTCCTTGGAAAAGGCTGAATAGTAGAAATCCATTCAATGGTTGTCCTATAGGTAACTCCATTTTCCCAAATTGCTTCATAGTCAAAAGTCGGTTGCTCAACCTCAGCTTCTAACTCAGCAATAGACTCTGATTTTCTCTTTTTATGGACTTTTATTTTTTTGAACTTTTTAGTTTTTGGCTTTTCAGAATCTAGCACACCAAATGCTTTGAGAACTTCATTTGTCTTGCCTTCTATGAGCCCAGCTGCTTGATCTTGTAGTGAAGAGTTGAAGAGGTGGTTTTATAAATTGGTGATTGCATCTTATGCAGATAGATGTAGCTCTATCTTCATTCTCTTCCTTAGGGCCTTATAAGTTGAGAGAAGATCCAAGACTTGTTGCTATGTCTTGTAAGATTCAGGACCTTCAATTGATTCCACCAAAGGATATAGAAACAGTAACACCTCATCAATTGGAGTGATTATTAAGTCAATAAGATTCGAGGCTGCTTCCTTTGGTATTCCTTCCCAAAATGTGTCATGATCAGAGTCTGAAGGCAGTCTAGACTCAGACCCAATAATAGACTCTGGTTCAAAAAAATTGTGTTGTTCAGAGTCTGGTTCTGCAGGAGCCTTAAGAGCATTTGTTTTCTGCAAAACAGGGTTATTGATAATAATAGGCTTATGTGTGTGTGCAGAATATGCCTTCATCAACCTCTTGTACTTCTTAGTAGAAAATTTTTCAGGAGACTCAAGTTGAGAATTCTGAGGTGCATCCCTAGGTTTATCAAAGTTTGCAGCCTTTTGAGAGTCTGCAGACTTGGTTATAGGTTAGATTCAGGTGCATCAAAATTTTCTTTTAATAAAGAAAGTCCTTCAACAACCTGTTTCTCTAGGGGATTGAGCTCTTCATCACTTTGCTCATCTACAAGCCTGATTTTAATCAATTTTCTCCTCTTTACAACTGGTGTCTGTTGAGAGACACCAGAAGTTGGTTTTTTTTTAGATTTTGGTTTGTTAGATTGTTTGATGGAAGGGGATTTGGCTACTTGGGTAGGTGTAGGGGGTCTCTCCATAACTTGTTCCTGCACCATTTCACCACCAAAAAATGAAGCATTATAGATGGAGGATTTGTAAGTTGAGAGTTTTACCTGCATTACCTGAGGGTAGACCATGACAGGTAGACTCTTCTTTTTATCATCTATTCTATTAATATCAGATAATATCCTCATCTGTTGTCTATAGGCCTGCACACAACAGTCATCTGCAAGCTTGACAGACATATTAGGAATGAAGTGATTAAGGAGAAGCATAAGGAATCTATGATAATAGACCTTCTTCCTCCCCTCCTGCATATTATTCAATTTTGCTCCCATTTGAGTGAGCAACATATCACCAATGTTGATCACTTTATCAAATAGGAGATTGTGACCAATTTGATAGGTAATGAATGTAATAGCATCAAAACCACTACACTTACCAGTGAAACATTTAACAATTTGATCAAAAAAGAAAAATCATTCTTTCCTCAAGTAAGGCCTAATAATTTTACTCATGTTATCCAAGCTAGCAGAATAACCTAATGATTTAAACATTCTTTTGATTTCTGAGTCATTAACAATTTTATCAAATGGTGTTTTCACATGCAATTTAAGCACAGAGTTTATAATACCAGTAGTGACATCAAATGTAATATCACCAAATATAAACATAATTTTACCTGATTGATCCTGAGAAGGATAAAAACTGTTGTAGAGCGTCATGCCTGAGATACGGCATCCATGTGAATGACTGGAGATGCCTTCAACACATAGATGGGTGAACTTTGCTCCAAGAAGTCCATCGCAGAGTAGTAGTCAACGTCTACACCCTTCTTGTCTTCTAGGGCTGAGACATGATTGGTCATCATAAATTCGAAGTCACCAAAGGTGAAAGTAATTGGCTTGGGTCCTCGCATAACAGTTGATTGAGCAGCCATTGAAGTGATTAAGTTGAGAAAGATGAAAATTCTTGAAATTTTTTGCTAGGGTTCGTGAATAGCTCTGAGTATATTTTTGCCTTATAAAATAGATTGTAACAAATAAGTGAGTAAAATGTATGTAAATTTTCTATTTTGGTAAAGTTACACACACTACACACGAGTCTAGAGCCTGTAACTAGTAAAAAGTAACTGTTACCACCTATTTCAAGTCAAATGAATGGCTAAAAAATAATCAGAGTCTACAGGCATGAATTCTAACCATTTCAGAGTCTAAGTGCTATAGCCATCATAGTCTACAGACTCGTCAGAGTTTAGAAGTTAGAATCTATCAAGGTAAAGTACTTCAAGAATATTGCAATAACAAATTATAGTTTGACAAATCAGGGACTATAATTAAAGTACATACCTTGTTTCTTGTAATGATTATGAAATTACATATTTACCATACCTAACTCACCTACCAGTCTGAGAAAGATAGACTCATCAAGTGGTTTTGTTAAAATGTCTGCAATCTGTCTGTCAGTTGGAACATAATGAAGTTCACCAGTACCATTTTCAACATGTTCTCTAATAAAATGATACCTGACATCAATATACTTTGTTCTGGAATGTTGGACTAGATTTTATACAATTTTAATAGCACTAGTATTATCACAATACATAGGAATATTTGAAAATGTTAGTCCGTAATCAAGTAATTGATTTCTCATCCACAGAATTCGGGCACAACAACTTCCAGCTGCTATGTATTCAGCCTTAGCTGTTGAGGTTGAAACAGTCTGTTATTTCTTGGTAAACCAAGAAATTAAAATATTGCTAAGAAATTGGCATTGACCTGTTGTGTTTTTCTTGTCTACCTTGCATCCGCACTAAATTGTGGATAGTCATAAAATCAAATTCGAAGTATGAGATTTGATTACTTTCAATATTAATTAAAATTCAATAAAAACATTAGCTGATACAAAATATGAATATATAGTAAAAATAAATAATCAATAAATAAATAATAATAATAAAAAATTTGAACAGACACACATATAAAAATATATATACAAGTCGTAGAACGTGTTCAGATTTATGTTCACGTTATATAGAAAAAGAAATCAAATTTGAACATAATTCGATCTTCTTGGTTTAGGTGACAACTTACCAATACAACTCGAATAAAGTAAAGATACCGATCATTTTGATGGGAAATTTGAATAAATAAGAGTAAATTTGGTGAAAATCAGTTCATACCAGGTGAAGACATAGGGGGAAAACATAAGGGGATTCGGAAAAAATCTAAAATCACATCTTGATTATCAAGTTGTATTATTCTTGCTGATTGTAGTGTACTGAAGTTGAAATCAAAAGGTGAGGGCGGGGTTACATTTGTAGTTAACCAATTTTTAATTCATAGAGAGATATAGAGGCGAGGTTTTCAAAGAGAAAGAGAAAAGGGAATGAGGGATGAGAGATGAAGGATTGAGATTTTTTTATTTACGGGTTTGTAAAGTGGAATATTTACTATAAATATGAAAAATATTATTTAGAGAAAATAATTGTAGAAATTAATCATGTTATATATGTAATATTCGGTATTTAATTATTGGTTATAAATAATTTAATATATTTATCTTTATGATTATATATATATAGACAAGTGCTCAAATAAAAATCAAAATTAAAATTAAAATTAGAAACTAATCTACACCATATATTAATTTTATTTTTATAGAATCACAACCACATCTAACACATACACGCAAACTATTTTTATATTTTCTCTCTCTAACATCATCAGCACGAGGAACACTTTCCTTTCATCCTCGTCCATATTTTTCTCTGTCTTTTACCTGCATCTTCATCTCCTCGTGTTGATTCACCATAATTTTATTTTATTTTCATTTTCTCCATAAGTACTCTCTACACTAAATCGTCACGAGTCATCTTCTCCATTGAGATTCGGTCTTCTTCTCCGACAAGATTCAGTCATTTCATACTTCTTGTCAAACATAACAGTTGATATAGATTGATGATTTATTTAACACAAATTAGTGATTTCAAAACTACAAATTGATGATTTATGCGATACGATTTAATGATTGTGGTTTAGATATGATATTTTTATCATATATTATGTTAAGATTTCAAATATGATGATGGTTGTTATATGTGGTGACTAATATAAATTGAATTTGAAAATGATGGAATTAGAATTTGGTGTAGTACAATTTATATGTGATGGTTGTTATAGGTTGAGTTAGTGGCCGAAATTAATGGTTCTAATCGGAGATAGATATGATGAGAAAATAAAGATACAAAGAAGAAGATGAATATGATAGTGGTTGCGGTGGTCGCTGGTGAGATTTTTGTTAACAGAGGTTGAAGATGGTTAAGGGTAATGACGGTTCGTGTTTTGTGTATATATTTTGTATTTAATAACTTTTTTTAAAATTGTCCACAGCGTATAAGAATTGGGGGTAAAAATTTGGGTCGGGCTAATAAAATTTTATGGGTCAGACTAATTTCTAGTTTCTATTTTATTTTTGTTTCTATTAGAATAGAACCCTATATATATATATATATATATATGTATATATATATATATGTATATATATATATATATATATAAAATTTATGATTATTATTTAAGAAGTTGAATTTATTTTGTAAAAATTATTTTAGTAATTAATGTTACGTTCGGTGCTGGTTAGCCGTAACGAAGATGAATTCTAATAAAAAGGTTATTTATGAAAGAATAACTAATCAAAACAACTTCACCCAAATCTGTATAATCCAATTTCACCGCAATGAAAGCGAGGACCTGCAATTCTTATCAAATGGTACTCACGCATGTGTGGGGTTATATGTCATAGTATATTAACCAAGTTATGTTAACTAGCTTAATTATTGATGTTGCTTGTGTCAATATTTTATTAGGTATAATTCATGATGTATAATTGGTCACTATCATGTATATGGTAAGTAAACTTTCAAAACATTGATTTATTTCGGAAATTTTATATTTATATGTACGTAATTTTGTTATTAAATTATATCATCTATGTTAATTTATTTGATTAAATTATAAATTAAAGAGTTATTTAAACTACAAATTTTGAATTAAGAAAGAATATTTTAGAACTCTTCATTTCGTATTGAACCATTAGTAAATTGTGTATAGTTACATAACTAGGTTTTGGACCTTACTCGAGAGCACTTTTTTTAGCCCTTCGAGAATTTATAAAATAAATTAGTACCCATAACTTTAGAAAAAATATATAAAATTATTTTAAAAATGTCTAAAAACAGAACACATGTTTGAAAAAAAAAGTAATTGGTACCCATCTGAATAGAAAAAAAGGGACAAAGAGCATAAATTTAAAAAATACGTAATGCAACTATTTTTTGAAATAAAATAAGATAAAATCTAATTAAAGAATATCTCTTTGGTTAGATGCCTCAAAATAACATATAAAAATATCTATAATTTATACAAATTAATAATTTAAAGTTTTATCATTCATCATTTTTACAAGATTAATTAAATTAATCTATAGGTGAAAAAGGAAAATGATGATCCAATGAACACGCTAAAATTTATCACCATCTACAGCAAAAAAAAAAAGGATGAGATTTTGGGGCCGTTTGGCTGCAACTTTTTTCCGGAAATAAGCCCTTATTTCCGGAAAAAAATAAGGATGTATGTACTTTTTCTGAAAATAAGTAACTTATTTTTTATTTTGAAAATAATATTTGATTTTAAAATTCTAAAATAAATATTTATCTTTAAAAAAAACATGAAAATATGTAAAAAATAAAAATAAAATAAATTACTTATTTTAAATTTAAGGAAACTCAAACGGCGACTTTGACTTATTTCACAAAACTAGCTAACAAGCATAATTGAAACCCCATCCTCCAAAAATTACAAACTTCGTTTAACAAGCATAATCTATTTAGGTTGCTTACGTTGCTTATAAAACTTGATTCCTCAATTTTTCCACAAATTGTTATTCCCTTTGGGCCTTGGACTGAGACATATTTAAGTGCTTCCCATGCGAGTAACTACGTACAATAGTAGCGTGATGACTTGGTTCCTTAAATTTAAAATAAGTTATTTATTTCATATTTTTTTTATATATATTTTCATATTTTTTAAAGATATATATTTATTTTAAAATTTTAAAACTAAATATTATTTTCAAAATAAAAATAAATTACTTATTTTCAGAAAAAATACATATATACCTACTTTTTTTAAAAATAAGCACTTATTTTCAGAAAGAAAAGTGGAAACAAACACGGCCAATATACGACTTATTGTACTTTATCGCCATAATATTTTCCTTCTCTTGAAAACCAATACGCTTATTACCCATTGTTTCATCTTCTTTAACTGATTTATCTTCTAAATTTAATTTTTCAAGCATTTTCTTTTAACAATTATTGTGGATTGAATCAGCATAATTTAGTTAAAATAACCTTTGATATCAGCCCTGTGAAACACGTAGGTCTTGAGTGCAGTGTTAAAGCTTAGATCATAATAATATAATTTTTTTATAATTAGCAATTCTAAAATCCTGGGCTCAAAAGCTAAATTCAAAACTATTGTGTACTCCTCCTACAAGAATTTTACATTTTCCCCGCTTGTAACTAAAGCTGCTCCACTCTCTTTTAAAGACTAAAAAAATTACTATCTATAAGGATATATGTTTGAACACATCAATATTTAAATTTTCATACTCCCAAAACCTTTATATTGATCTAAATTTATAAATTTCATCTGAATTTGGCCAAATATTACAAATTAAAATCAGTTCAGAGTTCTAATACTAAAATCTATAATAAATTTTACCATTATCAGCTAAATATTTTTAAAAAGTATATATATGTTTGGAGTTCTATGAAAACCACTTTTTGAGTTTGAATTCCATCAAACCAATGTTTACCCACAAATCTTGAAGACCTTGTAATATATTGTAAAGAAGATATTATTTTACGACACATATCGTTCGCGTGCTTTATTGACAGATCATATATGGTTTTCGATCTTTTAATTTTGGCAACCGTCAACCATTAATTTTGGCGGCTCTTTTTTTATTCCAGTTCAATCTGTGTATTTTTCTACTTTGCCAATTCGATATTCCCTGGTCAAACTCTCCCATAACAATTATCAACATAAACTATCAAATAATTATATAATAGTTTAGTCTACCACACAATTATGTAGTTAACTAATCAATAATTTATTAAGAATTTTCGGTGAATAAGTGCGAGTATTTCAATATTCAACAAATCAGAATAAGTCTTTTATCTTTTTTTTTACACTTCTTAACTAAAATAACTAACTGTAGTATAAGACAATTAATATCAGTTTAATTTTAAAATGACAATATTTAAATGTTTACTAAATTCTAATATTCATTTCCTTTTAAAAAAAAGAGTATTAATTATTTTCAAATTTAACAATGTTTAATTGTCATTTTAATTTTAGACTTTTTTCATGAACTAATATTTAATCCTTATAATAATAATAATAATAAAATAAAAAGTATTGATTGTTTTTAAAATAGCAATCAATTTAATTATAAAATGGTAATATTTAAATATCTTTTATATTCTAATATTTTTTTCCTTTTAAAATATAAAGAGTATTGATTGTTTTTAAAATAGTACCCTTTAATTGTCATTTTAATTTTAGACTTTTTTCATTGAACTAATAATTAATTTTTATAATTATAATATAAAATAATAATCTTTTATTATAATAACTCAGTCTACCACACCATGTGTTTAACCAATCAATGATTTTTTAAGAGTTTTCAGTCAATCAAATACGAGTATTTCAATATTCAACCAATCAGAATGAGCATTTTACCTTCTTTTTTTACACTTCTTAACTGAGATGATTAATTGTAGTGTAGGACAATTAATCAAGTTTAATTTTAAAATTTCAATGTTTAAATGTTTTTTAAATTCTAATATTCATTTCCTTTTAAAACAAAAGGAGTACTAATTATTTTCAAATTTAACAATGTTTAATTATCATTTTAATTTTAGACTCTTTTTCATGAACTAATATTTAATCCTTATAATAATAATAATAATAATAAATAAAGAGTGTTGATTTTTATTAAAATATCAATTAATTTAATTATAAAATGATAATGTTTAAATGTCTTTTATATTCTAATATTTGTTTCCTTTTAAAACATAAAGAATATTGATTGTTTTTAAAATAGCACTTTTTAATTGTCATTTTAATTTTGGACTTCTTTCATTGAATTAAGAGTTAATTTTTATAATTATAATATAAAATAATAATAATAATAAAATAACTTTTAAATACTATTTTAATTTATTTATTTTATTTGTAGTTAACATTTTTATAAAAAAATAATTTATAATGTATTTAATAAATAATTAAAAAATTCTAAACATAATTAAATTTTATTATACCATTAAATAAAATAAACATTAAAAAATAATCAATTTGTATTAAACTGATACACATTAAAAGTAAAAAAGTAATAAAAATATTTTTATCAAGATATAAGTCTGAATTCAAAAACAATTAGTCACCCACACATGTAAATCATATTACATATCTATTTGTTGTGATCGAATTTTTGTTACCGCATCATTTATTTTTAAAAATAAATTTAATATTATTAATTTAATGATAACAAAACTTTTGATGTGTATTAAATAATTTATAATTTTAAATACAGATGTTGAAGGTTATGTGTGTAAATAAATATATATAATATAATACATGATGCATAATTTGTTTAAATTAGAGATTTTTTTAAATAAGCAGCCTTATATAGTTTTATTGTTTTTCAAATGAGAAATTTCTTAAATGTTTTTTTTTAGTTTTAACTTTTAAATATTTTTAAAATTATATAAATATTGTTTTTTTATATTTTTTAAATTTGAACATCTAAATAATTTTAACCTTATATAATAATTATTATACATATTATTAATAATGATGATAATAATATTCTTAATAATAAGAAAAATAATTATACACTTTTATAAATTTTAAAAAAATAAGCGAATATTTTCACTTATTATCTTTTCACGTCTGATTTGTAAAAATTAAAATGAAAATTTTAATATGTAAAAAATTGAGTATGTGTTAAAATTTTAAAAAATTTTGAAAATATTTGTAATATTTATATTTTAGTTTTTTAGGTAATAATAATAATAATAATAATAATAATAATTTGAATTTAAACTTAAACTTAAATTTCCAATTATTAATTTAATTAAATTAAATTCAAATCTCTTTGAACAAATCATGTTTATTTAAGTTAAAATTTCAAATTTAATAAATGTATGTAAATATAAATAACTAATTGTGATTGACTGAGAATCTTTTATATATTTGACAAGATTATTTGAATTTAAACTTTCAATTATTCATTTCATTTGGAGATTGATTTTCTATTATAAAAAACCATGTTTAATTATTTTTTTTCAAAATTCAAAATTTAAAAAATGTATCTAGGTGAATAGATGTAATTAATTGTGACTAATATCATTTATAATCATATACCCGATTTGATTTTAATTGATTTTATACATAATCACAATTATATGTTAAACCAATCACAAATTGATTTTAATTGATATTATATATAATCACAACCATATATTTTTACCAATAAAAAAGTTAATTGAGCTACCATATTTATATTTAAGTCAGTTTATATTAATTCAAATTTTATACACCTCTTCTCAAAAAGTTTATACAGTTTGTAGAGTTATTTTTCATATAGACACACATATTGCATAATGCAAGAAATTTGATTTCATATGAATATAGATATTGCATAATGCAAGGACTAAATATGATCTTACTCGACGAGATGTAAGTAATATATGTATCAATACATACGTATATATCATCCTTAATCTGAATATTATAATATAAGGGTATTTAAAGTGTAATTATTTATCTTTTTGCATTGCACAAAACCCACATCCATGCATGTGTTGGACCTGACGAGGAACATGTAGAAGAACGCCTTTATGCGGTTTCTAATTTCATTGTTGCGGACTCCAAATTTAATCACAGTAATAAAAGGTGTATAATTTGTTATGAAATTAACAAAGATGGAGTGGATTGAAGTTGAAGATGACTTGATATCCACGTCATAAATTTGAACTCTTTTCTCTTGGATCTTATACTATTATTTTTTACTTTGAAAATTGATATATCTGTATGAATTTATTATTTGTAGTATAGGCTCGCGTTTCTTTGTAATATTGGCCTTCTATTACTTGATGATTATGTAAGTTTTATGTTTTACAAGAAATGACTATTATTTTTATTATATTTTTATGTTTGTATATATGTATAATATTTCTACTACATGATAATCATCGTAGAATCACTTGATGCATGTATATGTAAATTCGAGTATTTGGAAATCGTTTAATGGAAAAATTAAAGAAAGCAACATTTATGATATTTCAAATTTTTTGGTAAAAGATAGTTTTGATTTAATACGACCTATTATATCACTATTTTCCATTGTTTTCACTGAAAAAACTAAAGTGAAAGGTCATTATCTTATTCAAGACGAATGTTTTGTCATAATCATATCAAATTTTAAAATTATCAATTTTGGAGATTCTGACTTTATTGTCGAACACTCAAGAGATGAGTTTATATCAAAAAAATTAGATTTTTGAGAAATATAAGCACAATTAGTATATTATATTCAATTAAAAGAAATATCATGAATAAATTTTTATTGTATTTTATATTATTTTTGCAGGTTATTTGTTGAGGGAGATGAAGATGATAGATGATAAGTCACACTTTATTATTATTATAATATTTAATTAGTGCAATTTATTAAAAAAGAATATTATGTTTCGAGTTATTTGTAATAATTTATGATTTTTTGTAAAGAGAATAGTAATATTATAATCATTGCGTTTCCTATATTTGGCATTTACGATTTTTCAATAATTTATATTTATATACGGTAATTTTTAAATAAAAAAATATAAAAATGATATAAAAGAACTTGATTCGGTGAGAAACACCGGTAAAACGTTGGGGGTGATAAATCACTAATTTGTATAACATAAATCACTAAAATGTATTATTTACATCACTATATTTACAGCAAACTTTTTTTTTCTCCCTCTTGGATCTCTGCCTCTCTCTACATTATAAATTCAAATGAAAAATTATTACCTTTAATTATTACTTCTCATCATTAAACTTTAAAAAAAAACAATTCATTTATCCAATACCTCTTATAAATCACACCACCATTATTAATTCATATCACCATCACCGTCATAAATCATCATCACCACACTGAATAATTTGTACACTAACAAATGAATGGGTGTAAAAGTGGAAAGCCTTGACAACGTTGAAATTTAAGGTCATCAGTGCCAGAATTCACGACGACTCACCGGAATCCATGACGGTTAATACCGGGAAGGGTCACATAAACGTACAAGTTTGCATATACTATGTACACGCAGAATCAATAAAAATGGAGAGATCTTATTTTATTTTATTTGAAAACATAAAAATGGAGAGATATATATGATAAGGTTAATGTAGTTTTGTTTTATTTAAATAAAGTAAAAACTAGGGGCCTGTATTTGATTTCTAGCCTTTATTTTAAATTTAATTTCTATTTAATCATTACCCTATAGTTCTATACATACCTAGTGGCAATAATTTTCCAGAATTGAAAATAATTTACATACTCATATCCAATTTATATAGTCGGTTAATCAAGTAGACAATAGCTGATGGTAAAACAATAACCAAAAAAAATTTCTCATTAAATTCAACAATGCTCTTTAAGATATTTTACATACTGGTTTCCTGGAAATCTAAAACTTGTACTTTCCAAACCTTTAACGCCGCTCATTTGAATGATGAAGCCAATACATTTTCCAGTATATGATGATTTGGTGTTCTTTCACCTACATATGAGATTACCAAGAATGAGGCTGTGGTGACACCTTTCAACATTGTTGGTAGAAGAGAACGTAGGCCTGGCCATGCAACACCTTGCTTGAACCGATGGCAGTCACTGATGCGTCGTCAAATCGTAACCATTGCCCACTAGGATAACGAGCATCAGCAGTATAATGCCCCTCGGAGGCTTCTTTTCCATGATGTGTTATGGTTGAAACAAGTTCGTATTTTCGTCCCTGTAAAAGCCATGAGAAAATATGAAGAAAGAAGTTGGATGATCTTACTTGGATAAAATTTAGGAAAAATATGACAAGTCGCACATGACCATATGCATAAAAATTACAACTGACATCATTACATGGGCATCTAGAAGCCATACCATTATCTCATTTCATATAAATTTTTGATGTGCAAATCTAAAATATGACAATACCAGTATTTTATTTTGTATTAAACTTCTTTAATCTAAAGTGGAACCAGGAGATACTAAAGTTAACCCTTGTAATGTATGTTACCCGGACTCGGGTATGGGTGTCGTACACAGGTGTGGATCCAACTGTCGGATTCTTAATATCAAAATATTTATGGCATGTAACCTTAACACAAGTAAAATAATGCATATTTTTTTATTTATTTTAAATTTTTATTAATTATAGCATAAATTAAAAGGGTAACATATAACTATTCATCTATGGACATCACTCCTTAAAAACAAGTTATGAAGCCTTACAAACTATTTTGAACTAGATTGCTTCGAGGGGAAGTGTCCGGTCCGGTAGACACGGGTATGAGGGCAAAATTGAAGAGTCCAAAACAACAGAGCTTGTAACTTTACCATCTTGACTTTTCAAGCAAGCTGAAAGCAGAGGCAAGAGTTAAAACCTTTGGTTATTCTAACCGCCAAACCAGACCAGACACATATCTGGTCTATCTCGTAGGTATGATATACGCAGACCTTACCCTACACCTACAAGCTAAGAGACTGTTTCTGGAAAGAGCCTCAGATTTGACAGTGTTAATAACTATATTAAAACGCATGCAAAAAAACATAATAAAGGAGAGAATAGTAAATAGTAATATGGTCAATTATTAGGCACTTATAAGTGGGGTAGCAAGAAACATGCAGTACAACTGGGAAAAAGTTTAAAACACAATACACCAAAAGAAACTAATAGAAACCAACCCCCCGTTATTCCTATATCACAAAGCCTGAAATCCCCAACTACCGAATCTTCCAATAATATAGATTATCACCCAATCTAATTCAGGGACTCCAGTAACTCCATTCAAATCTAGCCTCGCCTGCTTGTTTTACATCTTTGCAATCATGATACATTTTATTAACCTTCAGAAATACCAACATTTAGCATCAATTGAAGATAACATATTGGAAGACAAACCATACAAGATCTGACAAATAGACAGCTTCATAGACTTGGAATGCTTGCTATTACAAGTCATTGGTTCTATCTATGTGTCCAAACTGAGTGGGAGAAAAAACAAGGCTTTCATGTTTGGAGGAATACAGGTAGCTAGGACAGAGGAGCTATGGGATTTAAGAAAATTAGTGAGAAAGGAGCACATGATCACTCAAGTACATGGAATATTGTGCATTAGCGTATTAGTTCCCCTAGTAATACTTTGAATATTGCTAGAAGGCAGTTTCTTTTTAAGGTTCTTCTTTCCTTGAACCTTATATCTAAGCATTTTCTATATTGATCATGAGAGAACTATGAAATATGTAATATATTAGGCAGCCAAACGTGAGAATGCACGGGCCCTGGGGCTTAGGTCAGCGTCAGTCCACCCTAAATTTACTATCGCTTTTCAAACTCCACATGCTCTAAATCTAGCTCATTTGCGGATAGATCAGATATAGCATGTTCAAACCATAGAACTCTATCCAACCTAGACCTTGTAAATCATTACATAATCTCGTCTCTCAGAATGAAAACTAATGTAAGACGAACATCAAGAACACATAATGTGGATTTTCTGAAGGAAACTGCTGCTAGAAAGGTTATTTAGACTATTCTTTATCTGTAAATTATTGTTAGTAGTTATTTGACCTACATGTCCCATGTGAGTTTATCAGGATTAAGATAAGATTAGCTCACATCGACTTGTTTTAGCTACCATTTAATATCAATTTTATTTAGGACATGTCTAAAAAACCTGAAAAAGGAATGAAATGTAGCAACTCAGCACAGGAGATATATACACCATAAAAAACATAGCTCTACAAATATTCATAATATAATTTAACTGTACAATCTATTGAAGAGAAAATGACAACAGATAATATTCATAATGTAGATATATATGATTGTTCTGGTCTACCTCAGTGGCAGAGGTCACCAACAACTCGCGACTCAGCATAAGCTCATGAGAAAACCGGACAGGTTTATGCAATTTAGTGCTTCCATGGCTTCCATAGCCAAAGCGCATTAGGTGCAGGATCATAACTCTTGGCAGTTTTTGAATGCTTATAGATTTTTTGGCACTAACAACTCCAGCCTGAAAGGTAAGCCAAGGCATATTAGCATGTCTCATGAACCTATTGATATAGATTAATATAGTAAAATGCACACAATGGACAAAAATCACATTACAACGTACACCAAATGACAGTTGGAAAGCGAACATAAGGCACACCAGTAACATAACAAAATTAGAACCTCAAGAGACTAAGATAGTAATCTAAAACATAACTAGAATACAGGACCATTGTGCAGCCAAAATCATATAAATTTTAATAAACCAAGGAAAGATTGATAGAATAAGTGATCTTGCAAAATGCATTTTCCATTCCATATAATAATGTTGAGTCATCTACCTTGCAATGAAAGGATTATGTTATTGAACCAAGGGTTCATTAGTAAAATACACTGTACATGTTGAATGGTTAAGATTATTCGATCCTTCAACTGAAAATAATGGAGTGGAGAGTGGACCATTCAGGTAAATTGCCTCTAAATTACCAAGTTGTTTCCTACTCTCTTTCGCCTTTACTTAGATAGAAATCAAACAATCACAAGGATCATTAGCTAGATTTGAATCATTTATGCTGGATGATTTAAAATTTTGAGCGAGCTGATTAAATTGTAAATCTAATAATGAACGGTTACTGTTCGGTAGCTAAATTCTTTTAAATTATTTGAATGATAATATATAATTATTTTATCATTCTAAAATCTTTTGACAATAATTTGTGTAAACTATTCAAATAATATTATTTGCAAATATAACTTTAGCTACTAGTTAATATGTATAATTACTTAAATACTAATCAATATAATTGACCGACTATATGTGTATATCTAAAATATACATATTCACATTCAGGTCTCGGGATAACATGAAGTGAGAAAAATAATAGTGATATAACCATGTGTTTCCTTGTAAATTGAAAAAGGATATATATTCAAATCTATTTATAACTATATAGATAACGAATTTGCAATCGAATAATTTAAGAATATATGTAATACATAATATACCTCCCAAAATTTAAAACACATGTAATATATATAGATACACACACACACACACACACACACACTAGCTTATAACCCGTTTAAAGCACGAGTGACATTAATAAATTATATATTAATTACTTATATAATTTAAATATTTAATTTAATATGATAATTTAATTTATTAATAATTTATTTTTATATTTTTTATGCAATATTTTTATATGAGGTAAATTTATTATAAATCATATTTATATTTTATTTTGTGGAATAATTATTAGGGTTTGGATCATCTCATTAGTATAATATTTTATATCTAAGAGAAATTTGTGTTTCAAGTGTAAGAAATGTCTTATTAATATAGTATATATTTTATATTTATATTTTTAAAATATAGGCCTATTATAATGTAATAATGATTAATGAAATTAGTAAAATATAAATATTATGTATATATATATATATTTATGTATGTATGTATGTATGTATGTATGTATGTATGTATTTGTTACTTGAACTCGTAAAACTTATTTATAATAATTAGATTTCTATTTAATATATATAATTTGGATTCGTATTATAATAAATTAAATTTTAATATAATATATATGTATATATGTGTGTGATTATATATTAATATTAAAAATATGAAACTATATTTTTTTATTAAATATTTTGTATATGCTAAAATTATGTAATATATTTGATTTTAACAGAATTTTATATTAAATTTTAATAAAATTTAATATAGATAAAAGAATAATAATATTATAATATTCGTGAAATTTAATTAATAAGTTGTATTTTTAAATCAATTAAAAAGTTTGAGTGTCGATGAAATTGAGAAGTGTTAGTAGATTATATTGAGTACAAATATGTTACATAAAAGTTATATTGTGATAGGATTCTTAAAATATAAAATTTAAGCTATATTTATATATAATATTAATAAAATATTAGGTTAATCAAAATAATTGGGTAGAAATAAAATATAGAATATTTTTTAGTATTAGATCTAACGGTTCTTATCTATCTACTTTAGATCTATCGGTTAATATTATTTTTATAATTTTTTGAGATTACCTAAACCGAATACAACCGACTATAAAAGATCTCAATTTCCGTATAATAATATAGTATAGATTATATAATAGTATAGATAGTACAAATATAATATAGTAATAAAAATTTAATTAATATAAATAAAATATTAATATCATTTTAATATTCATAAAATTTAACTAAAACATTATAATTTTAAATAAATTAAAGAGTTTGAGCGGTAATGGAATTGAAGCATGTTAGTAAAGTGTGAGTACAACTATATGTTCTAATTAAAAGAATGTGTTTCGAGTTGAGTAAGAGACAAACATGACCGGACTATACCAAACGACTGACCGACCAAACAGTTGTCACTTCGGCTTTAATAATATAGTATATGTGTGTGTGTGTGTGCGCGCGTGCTATTATTAATTCCATACGACATAATTTAGAGATGGTAACAAGCAACCATTAAAATTATGAACGAGTGACATAATATTAAGAAAATAGAATATGTAATGTACCTTAGGATCTCGAGAGATTACGATATACATNATGTGTGTGTATGTGCGCGCGTGCTATTATTAATTCCATACGACATAATTTAGAGATGGTAACAAGCAACCATTAAAATTATGAATGAGTGACATAATATTAAGAAAATAGAATATGTAATGTACCTTAGGATCTCGAGAGATTACGATATACATAATAACAGTATTAGTGTAGATAATTTCATCTGAACCATTCTTTTGAAAGTTTTGGCATAAATAAATCACCTGAATGGCTGAATTTAGATTCATCAGGAATAAACCCATATTTGTATTTAAACAAATAAATTCAATAGATGAATTGCTCATTGAGCAAGATTCAGGTTTAAATGAGTAACTCCTTAATTGAGAAGCTATTCAGCAAGAGTCCATTCAATTCAATTGCTCATAAACTGTCAGGAACTCTAGGGTTTCTGAAGTAGTTTTCTGTATATTTTCTATGTTTTTGGTGTTTTATGTGTTTATGAGCAAGAGAACAGTAGAATTAAGCTAGATATAGAAGAGATTCAGATGTTATAGTAGAGAATTAGAGAGAAAACAGATAAGTAGAGAGAGATCATATGTAACTTGAAGAAGAAATAGTTGAGAGAGATCAGATGTAACTTGAAGATGAAGACATAGTAGAGAGAGAATTCTGTTAGAGTTTAGAGAGAGAAACTAGAGAGAGGAGCAGTTGGTGGAAAACATTCATTTTCATTGCATAAACTGAAATGTAGACACAAGTCTAACAATATATAGCCTTACCGCTAAAATGACTTTACTACCCTTACTACTACTAATACTAATAATAATAGTACTCCTTACTACTTTCCTGACATAAACAAATGAAACTAGGACATCAAAGTTGCCAAGCTTACAAGATTGGTGTCAGTACTTCCTAGGCTTCTTCAGCATAGGATATAAAAATTTGTAGACTAACCATAAGCCAGGTGATATCACACCATACATACAAAATGCAGACTGACCATAGAATAAACCAGTTGCATTTGTGTTAATCAGTTTTACTACGATACTTTAGCTTAGATTACAGAATACACAGACTATTCATGAACTAGGTAGAACCACATCAAAAATCAAACTTAGAACTACCTAATACATCACTTCTACCTATTACTTTGCAAAACTAATTCCCAAGCACAACCTTATAGAATAATATTGTAACTTTTTTTTAGCCAGCACTTGAAAATAGAATCAAAGCCAAAGTGCTGCAGTCAGCAAACCAAAAAATAAGGTACCTTTTTGGTTGTTGATGAACGATACTCATCTATCGTTTCAGCTGCAGAAAATAAATGGAGAGCATCCTCTATAGTACGAACAACATCATGGGAAATGTCGAGATGAAGCAAAAGAAATGGTTGAACAGTGACAGAGGTTTTAATACCTATTATATAGACAGAGAAAAAATGATTAAGTGATAAACAAGCAAAACTACTGCAAAGAAGCAAAACCAAGTAACATGACAAAATATTATACTGGCATTAGAATGGTAACCAATAAGAAGCAAACAGATGTTGTAAAGGTGGCAGATGCGTTTTTTGCAATTATGTATGCCCAACATGAACTTCAAGTTAAATGCACTTAGAAAAAATGCCTAATTAAAGAAACCTTCAAATAATCTTTTAATTGGATACTCCCCAATTTTATCAATTCATTTACACCAATAAGCTTTGTCAAGGTCGAACATTTGACATTGGGGTCAAGCAATGCAAGAAAGTTTACTTGCGAAGATTAGTTGACTTGTAGCTTCTAGAACAAGGGCAATGCTTCCGGTTTGATCTAGAGGGTGGACTTGGCAGTTTCTTTCTATATATTATTGGCATTTTAAAGTGAGCTTCTCGTGTATGATTGAGTAAACTGTCAGGGACTGTAGTTTCTGAGTTGAATTTACTGTCAGTAAACTTCCTCTGTGAAATTGAATCACGTTAACAAATCAAAATCAATACTATTCATTTGCATATTCATCAGTTAAACGTATAGTTTATCATGTTTACCCAGCTATCGATATTGTAAAACTGTGTAAATTGCTACTGATTGCATAATTTACTATTTAATAATATTAAACAAAACACAGTAATATGAATTTGAAAACAAACTATGATGAATTTTCTATTTGGAAAGAGAGAGTAAATGTTATTATTACTTCAAATTTTATGGTGTCTTCAATTCAGAAAAGCCAGTGTCCTTCTGACCAAAAAAGGTCCCCAACTACGTGGATGATGTAAATTATTAAAATTATTTATCTTACTTTGATATGTGTTTTAAACATTACCAATTGACAAAATTATTAAAATGCACAGAGACAAGGCCAAATGTGTGTTTCTTAGTGTGAGTGGGAGTGTACAGCTTTCAGTTGTCAAATATGATTACCTCTTGCCTTAACCTCACTTCTTAACTGTCCACCAAATATTTCACTCAAATATGAAGGAACAAAGTTCTGGGTTCTGGTAACTGCAGACTTATTCTTGGGGCCCACTGTCTCCCACTCATCATCATCTGCGGAAGAAACCAGAGATGATTTTCCCCCATTTCCACTAGATTGGCCTTCAAGCTTTAATAACTCGTCATGCATTTGGTCCATAACGAAACTTAAGAACTCCTGGGCATCTTCTTGCCTGTAAAAAATGAGTTGATATAATTATTCAAAACAATTAAAAGTTTGCATGCACCAATTCAGATGAATATCTGTACATAAACAGTAATGTTGCAGTCTTATGTACGCTTTCCAACTAGAATTTTTTTAATAATCAAACAAGTATAAACAGCAATATTGTATTCTTGTGTACACTTTCCAGCTAATAGTTCTAATCAATCATATATAAGTATCATATATGATGTTTCTTCCACCATTGACCATCCCAAAATGTCGATCACAAGAAACCACTATTGGTGATATCACAAAAATGGACATATAAACCAAAGCATATTACATTGTTAAAATTTCAATTCTCAACTGTGCATGTACAGCACACAATCAAGAAGTTGTCAATAATTAAGTTAATAAATGTAGGGGGAGGGGGGGGTTTCCTTCTAAGAGAGGGGTAAATAAGATGAAATATTGAAGAACAAACCTTGGTCTGCCTGAGATACTATTAGACACATCTGGAGTAAATTTTTTCAGGACACCTTCGAACATTGTAGGGCTGAAAGGCCTTCCAGTTTCAAGAACAGGTATGTCTTTCTTCTTCAAGGTTATGTCATTGGGCATGTCAAGAACAGACACAAAATCCAGAAACGCAGCTAAAGTTGGATAACCAACCTAAAAACAAAGTTGGAACATCTATCATAATGTTGATCTTGGACAATTAACAGAGCAGTGTGTTATTGTGTTAATATATCATCAATCATGTTCTTACCCATAGTTTTTGTGACAAGAAAATCTACCTTTTTCTTCATTCAAGAAATATTTATGAAGTTGACAAACAGGTATTGGATGGTATGTGTTACATTCTCTATATAACTCCACAACAAGTTTACAACCAAATGGAAGCAACTTTCAGACTTTCAGTCTTGGTTACCTGTTTGGTTCCTTAAAAACATTAGCTATCACTACACCACATTAAGGAGATCAGGTTGTCCACCTAGAACCAGGTTGTTTAGGGAAGAAAGTTTGCAGAACAATCTCCTCCTTCTCCCTCATACAGAAAATTTACACATTTTTCTCCAGCTCGAACTTGTTCATTAGACAAAACCTCCTAATATTTGCACAACAGTCACCTTCTTCTCCCAGGACTTTCCCGACAAATGGCTCCAACTCCATGCTTTGACTAACTTTCTATATGGATACGATCATATCTGAATTCCCACCCCTTTGCACCTCGTGGTTGCCCAGAAGGTACAGAAGACCCTTCAATTCAGCTTTTCACCAACAGATTATGGATCACAAATGTTGGTAATCCTAAAGCTTCTCAAAGAAGCTAAAAATTTGAAAAAGTATTCCATACCTGGGAAACCACAAGGTGCCACGGGGCGGGAGTTTCGACTGGATTGTATCCATATAGCAAGTCAGGCCATGGAATCTTAGAAGCCCATTGTTGGGGAAGTTCACAAAAGAACTAGGAGAAGGTGATTGTTGCGCAAAGGTCAGCATGGTTTTCCACGATAAGTGCGAGCTGTAGTAAATCATGTAACTGTTGCAGGAGGAAGAATCGCCCTAAACACAACTCGGTTCTAGGAAGACCTCTTAAATTCTCCAAGTTCATGTAATGAAAACTAATGCCTTTAAGCCACACAACAAGTAAAGCAACAGACCTTAAGGTTACATCCGCTTGGTTGTCATCTCATAGTGGAGTTATCTCGATAATGTTACACACACCATCGAATATCTATCTAGTATATGACCACTTCATAAATATCTCTTGAACGAAGGATGTGATAAATTTTTCTTTGCCGAAAAGCATGGTTAAGGATCTAAGAACATGATGTATTTCTTCCTTCTTCAGTATTCTCAAAAAAAAAAAAAGTTTGTTATTCATGATGTATAATCAAAGACTTTCAGTTAAACAGACAACTAGATCATTTTAAGATGCAAAATTTCTAAGGTGGTTGTTCTTTTGTTTTTCTTCTTCACTAAAGTCAAAAGGTTTTCTTTAAAATATTGAACATACCACCAAAGTTATGGTTTCAAAATCATCTTCTTAACTTCACAACCTTTACATCCTCAATATCTATTTAATCCATTATTGTGGCATTTAGTGACATGATTGTTACTCAAACCTTGCATGAATTATTATATTTAGTAAATATTCAGTTACAGTATAGTAATGTATTAATTTTGGTACATATCCAGCTAAGCAATATAGATCTTCATTACATGTTTATTTGGATTATTTATAATTAGCCCAATTGTTTATGGGCTTTAAGTCCATTAGGTTTTCGTTTCTTAACTAATATAATTACCCACATTCATTATTTGACTTTAAGGTTGAATATTAAATTGAGTCTCTCTCTTGATGGGCAGCTATTTATGATCTTTTCTCACCTCTAAAGTTGGGAAACCGCTGGGATAGTGAATTTTTCTCAATTAATCCAACCAGATTTATCTTTATTATTGTCTACTTCATATATTCGTGCTTTTGAATCTTGTCCTCCAACTATATACATTCACAAAATTCTAAATGTGAAATACAATGTGACCTAATAACTTTAAAAATCAAAATTGGGAACAACCTTAATATCCCAATAAAGTCCAAAAAGATTGGCATTATTTTCTGATAATTAAGTGAGCCAATCTAAAATAAAGGATTTCACAAGCATATTAGTTTATTTTGTAAAAAGGGTAGTAATATTAACACAACACAGGATGCAAACCTTAGAAATACTGCGATTTCTTAATTCCAGTAGAAGCTTAACTAACTGCGAACAGGATAAAAGAGCCTGAACTGTCGCATTAAGAAAGCATAAATTCCCCGAGTTAATCAACCCTCGAGGCCGCAAGTCTTCAACTGTTATAGGGAGACCATCAGAAGCAGAATGCTTCTGGAAAACTTCATGAGAATTGCCATTAACAGATTCAGACTTTAAGCTTACTTCGTCATGATCTTGCAGCGTCAAAATATGAAACTTTTCCACAGGACCAATTTTGTTTTCGGTGTTTTCTGACACACTCGCAGCTAAGTCAATGTCTTCTGTCCTATCCCGTTCCATACTGCCATTACTGACAGGTGAGCAATGCACAATATTGTCAATATGTCCATTCTCTTTCAATTCCCCACCTGATACACCATCTACTATCTTACCATTTTTACTTTCAATATTCTTGCATATTTCCGAGGGCTTAGAACTAGCTAAACCATTAGAAAGCTGGAGCTGTATGCTAAAATCAGCATCAAAACTACCAAAAGATAGTCCAGTTACTTTACTCGAAGAAACAAGTGGCAATTCTTTCTTTTCTTCGGGCTTTCTAGACAACTGAGTAAGCAAATCTCTAGCTTCATCCTCGGAAAAAGTTCCAAATATAAATACCTAAAAGCAAGATTCATCAAAACAACAATTAAAATAACTACACTACAAAATTAATCAAACAACTACCTCCCCCCCAAATAAAAAAAGAACTTCATAACATAACTTCATTATAAAGCTCTACAAAAAAACCCAACAACAATATTAACACATACACACAAACAAGCACAAAATTCTACATAAAAGTACACACACACACACAATCTTAGTACATCAGGGAACATAAAGGTACACACATACAGAAACATATATATGATATATACATACAAAAAAAGAGAAAATTAAACCTGGTCAGCCATCAAGAATGGTTGAAAGTAAACATTAGTATAGGTGTTGGTAGCTTGTAAAAATGAGTACCAAAAGCTCAATTTCGAAACCTAGTATAAGAGGAGTAGATAGAGATGCATAAATAAAACCCAATGGCCCGGGTCCTGACCCGTTTTACAAAAATAAAAGTACTACCAACTCAGGGGTGTTTGGGGAACTTTTTTCCAGAATAAGTTAACTTATTTTAAGACAAAGTTAGAGATTCCTAACTTTTTTTTTAAAAAAGTTAACTTTTTTTGCAACTTATAGAATCTTAAATATACATTAAATACTTGTATAAAAAACATTTATCAAAATATGAAATTTTTACCCGAAAATAAGTCCAAAAGGACTTATTTTAAGGCATGCCAAACAGGCCATCAGACTTCTGGTTTTTTTTGGAAAAAATGCTAAAAATAACATTTTTTTAAGAAAATTAATAAAAATAATAATTTTTAGGTGAAGTGGCGATTTTTAGCCGATGAGATATGTATTTGTAGATTGAGTATCTCATTTTATATAAGATATTCAATTTACAAATGCGTATCTTAAAAAAATTAAAAAATAGGGATACAGATTTGTGAGTTGGGTATAAGGGTGTGATACCCAACTGACAAATGCGTATCATATTATTTCTCAATATTCATTCATCAAATGTGTATTCAATTCATTATTTTCCATCATTTTCTTCCAGAATCGATATTTTCGTGAATAAAGGTATGAAAAACGGTATTTTTCTCCTTCACCCATTTTTTTGTAATGTGAATAAAGGTATGAAAAACGGTATTTTTCTTTTTCACCCATTTTTTTATACTAGGTAATCTCATATAAAATGAAGATTTTATTTTTTAATACTTGCGTTATTTTTAATGAAGTTCGAGAAATATTATTAAATTTGAAATTAATATTGAAATGTAAATTTTATTTTAACAATTAGAAAATATTTTTTAATCTTATATTATAGCAATAATTATAATTAATTTTTATTTAATATCGAACTTGCTTTTATCGATGAGTTAAATTAATATTTATTATTTTTATTTATAAAATTATGTATTAATTTTCATAATTAATTATATCATATATATAATAAGAGTAAGATAGATCTTATCTAAGTACTACCAAAGATCAAATTATCAATCCTTAATAACTGCATAATATTATATACTAATTATTTATAAGTTATTATTACTATTATTAAGATTTTTTACAACTATAATGTTGGACCCAAATCAACCCTAGCCTATGTAATTATTTGTATTGCTGTAACATAATTTGTACTTCTGTAATAGTGTAGTGACTTGGATATTCTTGTGTAATATTGCAGATAGAAGTCCACTCAGTTTGTATTTCAGTTGTAAATATAGTCAAGAATAAAGTCTGTTAGAAGATTCAGGTTGAATCATGCAACAAGACAAAGAAGACTTTTTGGAAAAATAAGGAAAGCAACCTGAGAATTTTCTNGAGAAATTTCTACTAAGGCAATTACTCAGTCGAGAAGTCACCTATTCGAGAAGTCAGAACTATGTAAACAATTCAAGAAGTCTCAAGACACACTCAACAGCTCAGTACTCGATCGAGAAGTTAGTCATTCGAGAAGTCAAAGTATTGAAGCCATTCGAGTAGTGTTAAATGTGAATCATTCGAGAAGTGTAGAAAAACAATTCGAGAAGTTAGCAAAAGGAGCATTCGAGAAGTGGTAAAGTTGAGTCATTCTAGAAGTCACAGTTTCAAGTTTACATTCGAGAAGTCTAGCATAATCGAGAAGTCATCAAACAGAGTATGTGATCGAGAAGTCTAGTCATTTGAGAAGTCAATCATTCAAAGACTAATCGAGAAGTCACAGCTAGTACTCAATCGAGAAGTCAATCACTATGACTTCTCGAATCAATTTAAACAGAGTACTCGACTACACCAAGGAGCTATTTTCTAGGAGAGTTGCAGAACAAGATAGATAATTTTGCAGCTCTATTTTTACAAGATAAGTCAAGCCTGCAAAGATAGAGACAAGTCTACAATGAAGCTGGGAAGACAGTCAAGACAAATGACAAAAGGTATAAGGCTGGATGCAGCAGTCTGTCACAATAGTGTTAACTAGAAATAGATATTAGTCAAATGAAAAGTATGTCTTGTCTATTTCTATTTTTACCAAATCTATCTTATGTGAGCATGTGCATAGGACATGTTGTCTATATATTTTATGCATAGCCACAATTGTAATCTTCCTAGAACAAGAAGCTGAAATTCAAGTTGAATTTCAGATTGTAGCAAAAATTCATTCTAATAAAATTAGATTGAAAGTTACATCTTGTGTTTACTATATTCACTGTTATATGCTCTTGTAAACACTTAACTTGTTTCACTAGCTCGAGATTCAATCTATTGAACAATTTATCAAAGCCTTCTAAATCAAAAAGAGGGTAAAAGCCTTGAAATATACATTCACCCCTCCCTCTGTAAACTTCTGGGACTTCTAATTCCTAACAAGTGGTGTCAGAGCAGGCTGTAAACATATATACAGACTAAAGATCAAGATGAGTTCTCAGAAGCTAAGCAGCATAAAGATTCCTACTTTTGATAGAAAACATTACAACCTATGGAAGAGGAAGATGCTGATGTTCATAAAGGCTGCAAACTCCATGTACCCAGAAATATTGAAGAATGGTCCTTTCATGCCAGTAACTCTAGTTCCTGAAACTACTAGTGGGTCTGAAGTTATTCCTGCAACATGGATACCTAAAGATCCATCTCAGTACACAGATTCAGAGAAGGAAAAGGTTTCTCT
>QRFB01003571.1:22010-48302 GCA_008931105.1 Oenanthe javanica
CCCACTAACCGAACTCTAAATTATTTATCCGTAAAAGATTCGAAAGAATTTTTTGATTTAGTGAGTATCGTATTCAACCCCCCTTTTACGATACTTCCGGGGCCTAACAGTTCTAGAAAATTAGCAAGTAATTTAACGAGACAAGTGTCGGGGAATATATCTTTCGTATATAAACCCTAAGGTTACTACACCTAGTTAAAAATATAACTGGTTTCCAAAGAATAAATTAATTCTTTGCTTCTACAAAAATATACAAGCCAAATCCTATACAATATTTGTATCTATAATTTTGTCTAAGGATTTAACTACCGGGAGTATTTTGTAATGGCCCTTAAAATATTACAAGGTTTATCCGGCCATTAACAAAAGACTCTGGTAAGGAGTAATGGATAGAGCTTTGATTTGTTTTGACCCATTTGTATATTTTTGTTGTGTTCTTCTCCGGTAATTTTGATTGGAAGAGACGAACCAGAACACACTTCAAAATGAACACGTTATTTTGTTTATATATGGTGTAGACTTTTGAAATCAATTCAAATTGATTTGTTCTTCACAATGCTAAGTCATTTTGTTGTGCTTGTAGAGTGAGTGCAGTGTATAGGAGCCACAAAACTTTTGTTGCGCCTAAGGGAAAATTTTGTTGCGCCTACACTCTGTGTCCCTTGTAGAGGAGCCACAAAACTCTTTGTTTTGCCTTTAACTCTTTTGTTGCTCCTAATGCAAAGTTTTGTTATGCCTCTAGAGTGCTTGCAGTGTATAGGAGTCACGAAAGTACTTAGAAATTTATTCACAAGTATTTTGTTGCGCCTAAGAGTTTTGTTGTGCCTTTAGAGTGCATGCAGTGTGTAGGAGCAATGAAAGTACTTAGAAACTTATTCACAAGTATTTCGTTGCGCCTACGAGTTTTGTTGCACCTCTAGAGTGCTTGCAGTGTGTAGGAGCAATAAAAGTACTTAGAAACTTATTCATAAGTATTTTATTGCGCCGAAGGTGTTTCGTTGCGCCTCCTACATTGATTGCATAGTACAAGAGCCACCAAATGTAGTAATACTTGCCTTAACCAATTTCTTGAAATGTTTGAAGTATTTACCACTTAGTTTTCTCTTTTCTGGCTTGATCAACTGATTTTCTTCTGATACATCAAGGTAATTCTCTTCTTGTTGTGCTGACGCTTAGTGCACTGGTCTGGTTCACAAACGACTAACACTGAATTAAATTCCCTTGATTTCTTTTCTATTTCAGCTGATTAACCTTGGACTGTTGCATTGCTTCGAACACTGACTGTCAGTAAAGACTCTAATTTCACTAGAATCTTTTCTAGTACTTAGACAATGTCTTCATTATTACCACAACCTTGAATACTTCATTCTCTGTTCTTCACTAACGCTTGAACATATAAATGAAATTCTTTCAGTGAGTATAACTCCAAGACTGCAGCTGTCTTCTTAGTCCTTTGTCTTTACCATGTCTTCAATTCTTCTAGATTCATATGCTTCGAACAGTGTCTATCTTCAATCAATGCTAATACACTGAATCTTCTCGTGGCACTTCTATACTGAATCTTCAACACTTATGAATCCCTGAAATTCTTTACATATTATTCTTCATTAAGGCATGGACATATTAATGAACTTCTTTCAGTGACCTGTAGTAGACTTCAAAACTTCTTCTAATGTCTTGATTCACTGTATCTGTCTTGTCTTCATTTCTTCTTGATTTCTGTGTAGGCGTAGTATTATCTACTTGTCTTATTCTAGTGTTGAGTTATCACGATTACTATTCATATAACTTCGTAATCTTACCAACAATCTCCCCCTATTTGATTGTTAAACTTAGCAAACAAATCTCATAGAGAGGATAACTCAACTAACAACTAGAAAAAGTAATCGTCCGGGACTTGATAAATAATGCTACTGGTTTTTCTTGATCAGATTATGCATTTCCAAATTTCTTGTTTAACTTAAATGAAAGATGTTTGTTCTTCTAGCAATAAACTGATATTCATGTAGTATCATCTTTATTTATGTCTGTGTTTGAGCTTTCTCTGCTTCAAAACCCTTCATAGTTGAACTTAAAGAACTTATCATAAACAGAGCTTCATAAGAATTAAAATTCTTGGGAACGTCTTCAATAGCACAAAGAACATTGCTCAAGTACTGTTCTCCCCCTGATAATGTAATTCTTCTACTTTTTCTTGTCTAAATTCTGCCCCTAAGGATATTAACTTCTCCTAAGGATACGAAGATATGACTTTATTAACTTCTCCTTTTTCCTTTTTCTTACTAAATTTTCCCCCTTATTTGAGGAATCCTCCAATGGCCCATCTTTTGAATGGCTTGTCTTCCAAAGAAGGTTCCCGTCTGTCATTGATTGGGAAAACATAGTAGTTTTTCTTTCAGAAGTAGCAAGTAGCAAGGGTAAGTGTTTGGTCTATGGTTTCCTCACTTCTACTACATTCTGTTGGTGTTTACACTAAAGTGTTGAGCACTTTGAAGTTTTTCACTCTTTCTCTCCATATCTCTCACTCAAGTGTATCTCTCACTCACTTCACTCAAGTGTTTCTCTCCCTTACTTTCACTCTGCATTCCAAATATAGCATTATGTACATGCAAGTGAAATTCGTCAATTCAGTTATATTCCCAACACCTGATTCATCAGAATGAACTGAATCACTATCAAGTAGAGAATTGCCTCGTAGAGGTGTTCTTGATCTATCATGCATAAGCACTGTCTCAGCACCAGACTCAATAATAATTGCTAAATCACTGTCTAGTGGAGCCTCACCTCTTTGAGATGGGTTATCCTAAGATTTTAAAATCTATTAGGGAATCATGCCTTGTTCTATCAAAGAGTTGCCTCACACCTTTTCCGTAAACGGGAGGTGGACATTCCTTTTCAGTATCTAAAAATGATCCTTCCAGGAGGGGCAACGTAGTAGGCAGTGTAATGAATGGCAATTTAGAGCCTACGTTTCCCTTGTAACCCTGTAACGGGATTTTTGTGTAAAATACCCTACTTGACTCATCCGAAAAATTCTTGCCAAGCAGTTGCCTCTCAAGCCCAGATAAATCTGAACAAGAGATCTCCCTTCTGGGATGCAGAAGTTTAACTTCTGTTTGAGGTAGATACTCAGACAATGTAATGTATGGCTAGAGTCTATATCTCCTCTGAATGCCTATACCTCTCACTGTGCACGCCTTGCAATGTGTTCCTAGAATTTATCTGTTTAGGCTTACCATCAGCGTGAGTGCCGTTGGTATGCTTGACTCATTACAAGATGCTCTGGCTGACGAGCAAATTTCAATGGACTCACCCTGTTGAGAGAATGATTCCAGAGACAGTTTAATTGTCTTTTCAGCTCTGCATCCTTTTGAGAAGATGCAGATGAGCTTACAGATACCTCAATTATATACTACTTCTCTTCTTTGGAGGTAGAGCTGTGGGTGCACTTCCGACTTCATCCTTATTTACTGCATTAAGTGCAATTTCTCCCTTATTAACCTCTAGCTTACATATGTTCCTTGTATCTCCAGGGGTTAATATATGGAAGTGGATGAATTCGTTTTTGGTACTATGGCCTGGATAAGAGATTGATGGGTTTTCAAACTCTTGGCCAGCTTCTGAAGCCATTGGAGGCTAAGCGGAAAGAATCAATTAAGATTAAAAGATAATCACCTTAACATTCCAAAATATATTTTTCATCCTAAAGAGAAGAAAAAATATATGAAGGAATGGTAAACGATTGCATTAAAGCACTGTTAGTAAAAGAGTTTTGTCGGATCTAAAGATTTATCTTTTAATAACATGATACCAATAGAAATTTTCTTTAAGTTACTTATCCCATAATAAAACGCGGGAATGTGTATCAGAGAAAAAATATATCCCTTATGAGTTTCTTATAAGGCAAACTTCCCATAATAAAACGCGAGAATTAATACCAAAGAAGAAATTCAACTCTCTTACCAAATTTTATCTCAATAAAATGACTCTTTTCCATTAAAACCTAAGTACTGTAAGTTTTGAAAATAGTTTTGCAAAACATCCTTATCCGATAGAGGACTATGATTTTCTGACTCATAATGCAATTATGATTTACATCATTTTCGTCCACCTGATAGTATCCCCATCTTAAAATGAAAACATGACAATTAGGGTGAATGTTTGCTTAACAATACAATACAAGGCCTTCAAAGCAACAACCACTGTTTAGGTACTATGAATCAATGTGAAACATACATTGAAATAAGCGTTTAAAAACAAATCATTTTATAAATGGTTGATACCTTGAAGTAAAAACAATTTCTCCGAATAAAATAGCAGTCACAAAATTTCTGCCATTTTAAAAGGAAAAATTAAGAGAGAAAAAGTTTTGTAAGATAAAACTTTTAAAACTAGCTTTTGGGAGATGATAAAAGATTTTGAGATTTGAAGAAAGATTATCCTCAAGAAAATTTCGATTCACACCCTAGGATTTAAAAATCAAAGTAGGGCTGTAAATCAAAAGATTTTCAAAAGAGAAGTTTTGAAACAGAATTTTAATGTTTTCTTCTTTAAAACTGATAGAAAATGAATGTATCTTTGAATAAAACATTTTGAAAAAGAATGAGACAAGAAATTCTTTTTAATACATTTAAGTTTAAAATTCAGTCAAAGAAAGAAAACTAAATATACTAATACTAACGGCTTTTTCAAAAACCAATTTTTACTTAGAATAAAGACTAAGCAAATCCATTAGTATCAATATATCACAATTATTTTATAATAAAATATTATTCAATTATCACAAAGTAATAAAAGATAATAATTATACTACAAATAATTATGCTTCGAATTTATTTTAATATACTTAAATCATGGAACCAATATATCACTGAATTGTTTTATATCATCATGANTATTTACTTAAATCATGGAACTAATATATCACTGAATTGTTTTATGTCATCAATAAATAAATCAAAATAAATTAAATACTTATATTGTACTAAACAATTACCAATAACATACATATATATAAATCAAAGAGGCATGACAATCATTTAGTAGAACAATAAGAATTAAGACATATTTTTATTATTAGTGATTTCTGATACACAACTTGTTTTATCACTAATATTAAAAATATCACAATTAATTGCACGGAAATATTAATAAAATATCATTAACACTTGTGATCCTAATTACAACTCCTCGCAAATAAAATCAAATTTTAGAAATATTTTCTAAGTATATAAAATATTGATATTTTTATACACATGACATTGAATATACTTCGTCTTCCAATATTAGTGAGTTTTGAAATATGCATTATTTATTTAGAACATAAATTCTAAATACTCTCACTAATATCAAAAGTATCACAATTATTTGTAATAAAATATTTAAAAATATCAGAGCAAATGAGCAAGATATCATTGACTAATATTCATCAAATATTTAACATACAAATAATTATACTGCTTACTTTATGCTAAATCATTTAACTACCACATATGCATATAACATTGTAAGCTTAATAATTAAACTAATAGCAAAAAGAATGAGATACTGGATTTAAAAATAAATTCACAAGTCCTTTAAATGTGGACGATTTAATACTTGTGAACTCATTTGAGAATTCCTTGCAGATTGGATTTCCAACAAATATGCACATAAATAATATCCCAAGTTCACTAACTAACTTAGACAAAATAAATTTATCAAGTTGTTCAGCAAATATCTGCAAGTTATTCTCTTAAGGACAATCTCGAAAGAAATGATACCTGATGTCCATGCGTTTGTTCCATACGTGGTGTAGAGAATATCCAGCAGAGTTATTGGAGTTGAAGAAGTTTCCTTGTCCAGAAGACCAGAGCATCACATTCACATGTTGCTTTAATTTTAGCCTTTGCTGCAACTATGTATTGAGTGCTTCTTCTCATTTCAGCAGGAAATCAACTTCTTCCACGAAACTGACAGCTTCTAGGAATGACTTCCCTGTCTTTCTTACAACCTGCATCATCTATATCTATATAGCCAATTAGGTTAAACCTAGTATCTTTAGGGTACCTGATTCTAAGAATTGGTGATCCCCTAAGATATCTAACAATTCATAACTTAGCTATAAAATAAGATTATCTAGTATCCACTTGGAAACTTGCACATAGGCATATCGAGAATAAAATATATGGTCTTTATGCACTTGAATAAGTAATGAGCTGATCATACCTCTATAGCTTATCACTTCAGTTCATATACCTGATTTGCCTTGATCAAGCTTAGTGGTTTATTGGCAAGAAGTCTTGGCTGGTCTAGAATATTCTAAATTGCGCATCTTCAAAAGATCCTTGAATTACTTTAATTGCCATCATTTTTTTGAATTAATTGTAATCCAAAAAGAATTGCAACTTTTCCAACATGCTCATGTTGTACCTACTCTGCATTTACTTAGCAAATATCTCTTGCACATATAATATAATCATGGTATACTTGCACATATATTACATTAGTAGACCCACATATAATATAATCATGGTATACTTGCACATATATTACACTGTGTGTGTGCCTTGTATCCTAGATATATATATGTATAATGACTCTACCAAAATTATTTTCAATTAATTAGTAGTTAGAGTGTCATACAATGTCCTTGACGATTTGTTTCAATCCCTAACTCCATTCATTGAGAGCTTGTGAAGAGAATGATATACAAATTCCAATGATCTACAACTTCAAAGTCTAGGAAATTTTGTATATCAGCTTCAACTTCTAACTCACCATTCAGGAGTGCACTTGTTCACCTTGATCTGATAGATATTCATACTTGAATGCTCAACAGGTGCTAGGAATATCATGTTGTTAGGTCATCAACTTGTTCAGCCCTAATAGGATCAAATCTCGTCTCTGGTGCTTGCTGTTAAATCTTGAAAGTCCCGAAGATTCTGTTTCCAACATCATCGATACCTTTTACTTGATAGTAACCTATAGCAACCAGTTTGGCTTTGTCCCTCGTAACAATGCCAATTCTTCTCCAATCTATCTAAACCCTTACTGTACCAATTTCAGCTTCGACTTTTGTGGTCTGGGTTCCAGCTTCAGTAGTTTCTTCCTTCGAACTAATTGAGATCATCTTGCATTTGCAATCACCCAATCTGGATCAATCAGTGCATCTTCAGTATTCTTTGGGTTGTTGGATCCCAAAAAAAATTATATCTTCATTTGATTAGCACTTTTAGCCTGTACTCAATAATCCGGTTTACTAAGAACTAGACTCCAGGATTGACTTTGACTTCAAACCTTTTTTCTTGGCAGATATGTTCTTGATGTATTCCTTTGATCTTCATTGTGTTGAGTACGACTAGTAGATCCTTCTTTTATTTGCTCCCCCTGAGTTGCTGTTAGGATGTGTTGAAGATCCTTCACCTTTTTCAATGGATTCTGTTCAAGTTCATGAGTTTTGTAGATTAACTACCATTTCCACTAATAGGATCTGAATCATCATCATTATCATTAATTCATTCTGCAACCTCAGTTTCATCATCAATATCTGAATTTGACTCTGACGGGATGTCAAAGTTCAAAGATTCAGAATAGTCTTTCATTTGAATGCTTGGGAGCTTGGTGTAGTTGATCGATACATTCAGACTTTCAATCACTTTCTGGTTTTACATCATTTATGTCTTGAAAGCTTTCGACTTCAACGAGTAGCCAAGGAAAATTGTTCCATGAGCCTTAACTTCAAACTTGCCAAGTTGCTCATCAAAATCTTCAATAAATATCAATTTCCTCCAAACACACGAAAGAGCTTCAGTGTTTGCTTATGGTTAGCCAGTAACTCATATGATGTCTTTTCTCGATCTTGTTGATTAAAGAAGCATGTTGTGTTAATTGCTTCAGCTTCAAAGTACCTTTATCAGTGCAGACTTCATTTAGAACTTCATTCGCGAAATTCAGTTCCAATATCTGACTTCAAAGTTCTCACAGCTTACTTTGCTTCTAACTTGATCTTCCTGAAGTGATCAATCACCATATGTGATATTTTGTCTTTTGAATGCACGAACATCACCAACTTGTAATTAGGGTTATCATCAACCACCACTAAGCATATTTCTTCCGTGACATAATTTGCTTCAGTGTGATGTTTTCATTGACTTCCCTATATGATATACTTCAAAATGTCCTTCAAGATAGAATTCAAATGAAGCAGTCCTCTCACTAATTCTATCTTTATCGGAGAATCCATTGTCTTGTTCACCAAGTGTGAGAGCTTCATATGCCATAGCTAACTCTTTACTGATGAAGCTTTACCGAAAAGTTTACTTCACATTTGCATACAAAATCCATGTCAGCTACGAACAAACTTCCTCACTCCTAGTTGAGTGAGCTTCCATCTTTTTTGCTTCAAATCAAACACTTTTCCTTTTCAATGCTTTTCCAGAAAACCCTTGACTTCAAAATATCAATGATGTACCTGTGAAGTGCTTAGTGATTCATCTCCAGTTGGTCATTGATGCCATATATCCATTTGGTTCATCACTGTCACTGATAGAATCAGTCTTGCATTTAAATTCACCAACAAATGCTTTCCCTTGCTGCATCCTCACTAATATCTGAGATTCCTGCTCATACCCAACACAGTGTCTGTCATCATTTACTTATACAGGCTTCTTCAAACTGTGTAGCAAATCCTTGATCTTGTCTTTCTATTTTAAACCATCCTTGTTTTGCAACCGCCTCTTGAACTGTTCTTGAAAATCTCCTCTTTGGAATCTATAGGTAAGGACCTTAGATTTAGAATTTGGATTCCGTCTGAATCTGATGTCACTGAACTTCCTGTTGCCGTGCAGGCTTGACTTGCAGTCCAGTTCTCAGGTTATTCCAAAGTGTCAAATTCACATGCAACACCTTGACCACTACCTCGAGCTACAACATCTTAAATTCATCTTATTGGATCATTTCATTTCTGTTCAGAGGTTCTCAACCTTGAATTCAATCAAATTTGGTTTCTGGGTCACAAATACAGTGGATATGCCAATAACATGCTTTACCAAAAATTATCTTCTTCAGCTCTTGTTCTAGTTAATAGGCCTTCAGCACATAAAGTTCTTCTACAGACAATGTGGTTGTATCCTTAGATCCCTGTTGGTTGTAATCCAGTGTTCCAGATGATCTGCAGTGTTAGAACGAAATTCATGTAATCTCCCTGCAGAATAATCTTTAAGGCTTGTTCTGAGATGTCAGGTAGTCCAGTCTGTTCTCCTTCACCACTTTAACCCTTGAGATTTTTCATTCAAAAATTTAACTCAGATTAACTAAAAATTGTACCCAAATTAATCTCTTCTTTTTCAGCATTCGAATAACCAGTGGGATCCTATGGAGTAAACCTCTAAGGAAATTAATACCACATCTTCTTCAGCCTGTTCCAGAATTAACTTCATTGGATAATCTTCGGTCAATTTTAGTTGTCTTCAATACCCTGAAAAATCTTCATCTACTACTTCTTGATCATACTAATCAGCTTCTGAGTTCTGCTGCTTCCTTTTGTGGCTTTTCTTACAATAAATTTTAAACTTTAAACTTTATTAAATTTATAAAATAAACTAATTAAAATTTATAACATAAACTAATGAAAGTTTATAAAACAAATTTTATAGAAGTTTAAAGAATAAATTTATTATTAAGTTTATAAAATAAACTAATTAAGATTTATAGCATAACCTGATAAAAGTTTATAAAATAAATTTTATAAAAGTTTATAAAATAAATTTAATATAAAATTTATAAGATAAACTGATTAAAATTTATAACATAAACTAAATAAAAGTTTTAAAAATAAATTTTCTAAAAGTTTATAAAATAAATTTAACATATAAAAATTATAAAATAAACTAATTAAAATTTATAACATAAACTAATAAAAGTTTATAAAACAAATTTTATAAAAGTTTATAAAATAAATTTCATATAAAATTTATAAAATAAACTAATTAAAATTTATAACATAAATAAATAAAAGTTTATAAAATAAAGTTTATAAAGTTTATAAAATAAACTTATTAAAAGTTTATAATTAAATTTATTTAACAATGCTTCATCTAGCTTCTAGACAGCTTCGACACGGTGAGTTTTACCAAGTTGTAGATCTTGATTTGTATATCAATCAGTCTGCTCTGATACCAATTGTTGGGTCCCGAAGTATCGTAGAAGGGGGTTGAATACGATACCAACTAAATTAAAAAAATTCTTTCGAATCTTTTGCTGATAAATAATTTAGAGTTCGGTTAGTGGGTTCGAGTTCATGAGGTGAATAGTGTTTAGGAGGCTGGCTTACTAATTTTCTGTATTTATGAATAATCATTAATGTTCTAGAAAATTAGCAAGTAAAGACAAGTTTCGGGAAATATATCTTTTATATATAAACCCTGAGGTTGCTACACCCAGTTAAAAATATAACTGGTTTCCAAAGAATAAATTAGTTCTTTGCTTCTACAAAAATATACAAGCCAAATCCTATAAAATGTTTGTATCTATAATTTTGTCTAAGGATTTAACTACCGGGAGTATTTTGTAATGGCCCTTAAAATATTACAAGGTTTATCTGGCCATTAACAAAAGACTCCGGTAAGGAGTAATGGATAGATCTTTGATTTGTTTTGATCCATCTGTATATTTTTGTTGTGTTCTTCTCAGGCAATTTTGATTGGAAGAGACGAACCAAAACACACTTCAAAATGAGCACGTCATTTTGTTTATATATGGTGTAGACTTTTCAAATCAATTAAAATTGATTTGTTCTTCACAATGCTAAGTCCTTTTGTTGCGCTTGTAGAGTGAGTGTAGTGTATAGGAGCCACAAAATTTTTGTTGCGCTTAAGGGAAAGTTTTGTTGAGCCTACATTATGTGTCCCTTGTAGAGGAGCCACGAAACTCTTTATTTTGCCTTTAACTCTTTTGTTGCTCCTAAGGCAAAGTTTTGTTGCGCCTCTAGAGTGCTTGCAGTGTGTAGGAGCCACGAAAGTACTTAGAAACTTATTCACAAGTATTTCGTTGCGCCTAAGAGTTTTGTTGCGCCTCTAGAGTGCATGCAGTGTGTAAGAGCCACGAAAGTACTTAGAAACTTATTCACAAGTATTTCGTTGCGCCTAAGAGTTTTGTTGCCCCTCTAAAGTGCTTGCAGTGTGTAGGAGCAACAAAAATACTTAGAAACTTATTCATATGTATTTTGTTACGCCTAAGGTGTTTCTTTGCGCCTCCTACATTGCTTGCATAGTACAAGAGCTACCAAATGTAGTAATACTTGCCTTAACCAATTTCTTGAAATGTTTGAAGTATTTACCACTTGGTTTTCACTTTTCTGGCTTGATCAACTGATTTTCTTCTGATACATCAAGGTAATTCTCTTCTTGTTGTGCTGACGCTTAGTGCACTGGTCTGGTTCACAAACGACTAACACTGAATTAAATTCCCTTAATTTTTTTTCTATTTCAGCTGATTAACCTTGGACTGTTGCATTGCTTCGAACACTAACTGTCAATAAAGACTGTACTTTCACTAGAATCTTTTCTGGTACTTAGACAACGTCTTCATTATTACCATAACCTTGAATACTTCATTCTCTATTCATCACTAACGATTGAACATATAAATGAAATTCTTTTAGTGAGTATACCTCCAAGACTGCAGCTGTCTTCTTAGTCCTTTGTATTTACCATCTCTTCAATTTTTCTAGATTCCTATGCTTCGAACACTTTCTATCTTTAATCAATGTTAATACACTGAAATCTTCTCGTGGCACTTCTATACTGAATCTTCAACACTTCTGAAACCCTGAAAGTCTTTACATATTATTCTTCACTGAGGCATGAACATATTAATGAACTTCTTTCAGTGACCTATAGTAGGCTTCAAAACTTCTTCTAATGTCTTGATTCACTATATCTGCCTTGTCTTCATTTCTTCTTGATTTCTGTGTAGATAGTATTATTTACTTGTCTTGTTCTAGTGTTGAGTTATCACGATTACTATTCATACAGCTTCGTAATCTCACCAACAAAATCTAATTAATTGATGTCTTGTAGGTAATTCCTTTATCCCAAATTGCTTCATAGTCAAAAATTGGTTGCTCAATCTCAGTTTCCAACTCAACAACAGACTCTGATTCTCTCCTTCTGGGTACCTTAAGCTTTTTAGGCTTCTTTGAGTTTGGTTGTTCAGATTCTAGCACACCAAGTTCTTTGAGAACTGCATTAGTTCTGCCTTCTATGAGCCCAGCTGCTTTGTCTTGTAATGAAGAGTTGAAGTGGTAGCTATATAGATTTGTGACCACATCTTGTGCAGACAATTGTAGCTCCATCTCCATTCTCTTCTTTAGGGCTGCATAGGTTGTGAGAAGATCCAAGACATGTTGTTGTGCCTTGTATAGTTGAGGATCTTCTAGTGATTCTACCAAAGGATATAGAAATATCAGTACCTCATCATGTGGAGTAATTATTTCATTTATGAGACAGGAGGCTGTATCGAATGGCATTCCTTCCCAAAATGTTTCATGATCAGAGTCTAAAGGCTGTCTTGACTCTCACTCAACATTAGACTCTGGTTCAGAAATTGTCTTTCTTTCAGAGTATGTCCCTACATGAGCCTTGGGAGCATCTGTTTCCTGCATAACAGGGTTAGTAACAATAATAGGCTTGTGTGTGTGCGCATAATAAGACTTCATATACCTCTTATACTTCTGAGAAAAAGATTTCTCAAGAGACCCAATTTGAGAATTCTGAGGTACATCCCTAGGTTTATCAGAGTCTGTAGCCTTTTGAGAGTCTACATAGTTGACTTCAAAGTTAGAATCAAATGCATCATGACCCTCTTTTAGCAAAGAAAGCATTTCAACAACCTGTTTCTCTAGAGGGTTGAGATCCTCATTACTTGGCTCATCTATTAGCCTTGATTGTACTAGTCTTGTCCTCTTTACAACTGGTGCCTGTTGAGAGACACCAGAGGTTGGTTTCTTCTTGGATTTTTGTTTTGAAGATTGTTTAGTGGAAGGGGATTTGGTTACTTGAGTAGGTGCAGGGGGTTCTCCATTACTTGTTTCTGCACCATTTCACCACCAAGAAATGAAGAATTATAGAGAGAGGGTTTGTAGTTAGAGAGTTTTACCTACATTACCTGTAGATAAGTCATGGCAGGTAGACTCTTCTTCTTGTCATCAATTCTCTTGATGTCAGAGAAAATCTTCTTTTGTTGCTTATAGGCCTGCACATAACAATCATCTACAAGCTTGGTAGACATGTCAGGAATGAAGTGGTTCAAGAGAAGCATAAAATCTATGATATTAGACTTTCTTCCTGCCCTCTTGCACATTATTTAATTTTGCTCCCATTTGAATGAGCAACATATCACCAATATTAATCACCTTATCAAAAAGGAGACTGTAACCAATTTAATAAGTAATAAATGTAATAGCATCAAAACCACTACACTTACCAGTTAAGTACTTAGCAATTTGGTCAAAGAAAAATATCATTCTTTCCTTAAGTAGGGCTAGTTATTTTACTAATGTTTTCTAAGCTAGAAGAATAACCTATTGCCTTAAACATTCTTTTGATTTCATCATCAAACACTATATTATCAAAAGAAGATTTTGCAGGCAATTGAAACACAGAATTTATCACATCATCAGTGACATCAAAAGTGAAGTCACCAAAGGTAAACATGATTTTACCTGATTGATCCTGAGAAGGATCAACTACCTTGGCCGAACTCCAAGGTTGAGAAACAGCATCCAAATGAATCACTAGGGATGCTTTCATAATGTAGCTGAGCTCAGATTGTTCCAAGAAATCCATCATAGGGTAGTAGTCAGCATCTACCCCTTTCTTTTCTCCAAGGTCTGCCACATGATTTGTGGTCATGAACTCAAAGTCTCCACAAGTGAATGCAATCACCTTAGGACCTCTCATGACAGTTGAGATAACAGCCATTTAAATTGTTGAGTTGAAAGTGATGAAAGTGCTTTAAGAAATTAGCTAGGGTTCGTGAAGAGCTCTGTGAGTATATTTGCCTTCGAAAATAATTGCAGTAAACAAGTGAGTATATTGTATGAAAAATTCTATTTTGTTGAAGTTGTATACAATACACACGAGTCTACAGCCTGTCATCAGTCAAAAGTAACTGTTAATGCCTATTTCAAGTCAGTTGAAACGTAATCAGAGTCTGCAAGTGCGAAAGTTAACCATTTCAGAGTCTAGGCGCTGTGACATTCTCAGAGTCTAAAGACTCGTCAGAGTCTACAGACTCGTCAGAGTCTACAGACTCGTCAGAGTCTACAGACTCGTCAGAGTTTAAGAGTTAGACTCTATCAAGATAAAATACCTCAAAAATTTTGCAATTAACAAACTATAGTTTGATAAATCAGGAACTCTAGCTGAAGTACATATCTTGCTTCTTTCATGATTGAACACTTACATATTTAACATACCTAATTCACCTACCAGTCTGAGAAAGGTAGACTCATCAAGTAGTTTGGTTAATATGTCTACAATCTGTCTGTCAGTTGGAACATAATGAAGTGTCACAGTACCATTTTCAACATGTTCTCTAATAAAATGATAATTGGTATCGATGTGCTTTGTTCTAGAATGTTGGACTGAATTCTCTGCAATTTTAATAACACTAGTATTATCAAAATACATAGGAATATTTGAGAATGTTAGTCCATAATCAAGTAACTGATTTCTCATCCACAGAATTTGAGCACAACACCTTTCAGCTGCTATGTATTCAGCCTCAACTGTTGAGGTTGAAACTGTCTGTTCTTTCTTGCTAAACCAAGAAATGAACCTGTTGCCAAGAAATTGGCATTGACCTGTTGTGCTTTTCCTGTCCACTTTGCATCCTACATAGTCAAAGTCTGAATAGCCAATTAGTGAAAAATCAAACTCTCTAGGATACCAAAGTCCCAGAGTCTGTACACCCTTGAGATATCTAAAAATTCTTTTTATAGCTATTAAATGTGATTCTCTAGGGTCAGCCCTAGCACATAGGCATGTTGGAAACGTTATATCTGGTCTACTAGTAGTTAAATATAACAATGAAGCAATCATACCTCTATAGCTAGTGTTGTCAACTTTCTTACCCTTTGAGTCGGAGTCTAGCTTAGTGGTTGTTGACATAGGAGTTTTGGCAGTTGCACTGTCTTGCATATCAAACTTCTTCAATAGTTCTTTTACATACTTTAATTGATTTATGAAAATTTCATCTTCATTATTTTTGACTTGAAGTCCCAAAAAGAAGTTTAATTCTCCCATCATACTCATTTCATAATTTGACTGCATTAACTTGCTAAACTTTTCACAAAGTTTTTTATTAGTAGAACCAAATATAATATCATCAACATAAATTTGGACAAGCAGAATATCACCTTTGTATTTTCTAATAAAAAAAGTTTTATCAATGGTACCTCTAATGAATCCATTTTCAAGAAGAAATTTTGATAGAGTTTCATATCTTGCTCTTGGTACTTGCTTCAATCCATATAGTGCCTTGTCCAACCTGTAAACATGATCAGGAAACTTTGGATCAACAAATCCTGGTGGTTGCTCCACATAGACTTCTTCTTCCAATTCCTCATTCAAGAAGGCACTTTTTACATCCATTTGATACACCTTGAATTTTGAATGAACTGCAAATGCAAGAAACATTTTGATAGCTTCCAATCTTAAATTTTAACATCCATTTGATACACCTTCAATTTAGAGTTGAATTTGCTGGCTCCCCCTCAGAGTTTGCAGGTTCCTGTGTTATTTCAGGAGTTATTTGAATCACTTCATCCTCAACATCTTCATTTATCTCAGAACTTTTCAAATTTTCAAATTCCAGTGTTGTAGACTCTGGTTCATCCTGCAATCCTGTAATCTTTTTGTCATCAAATGCAAATGAATAGATTTCATAACAATTCTGGTTCTGAGATTAAACACTCTGAATGCCTTTGTATTTGATGCAAATCCAAGAAAAATTGTTTCATCAACCTTGGCTTCAAATTTGCTTAGATTTTTAAGATGTACTTTTAATACAAAACACTTGCATCCAAATATGTGAAAGTATTTCACAATTGGCTTCTTGTTCTTTACCATCTCAAATGGAGTCTTTTCATGCATATTAATCAATGTACAATTTTGAGTGAAACATGTTGTACTTACTGCTTTCATTGTTCTAGACTCTGTCAACATTGTTCTGTCAGCTTCTATGAGTGTTCTATTCTTTCTCTCCACAACTCTATTTTGTTGGGGTGTTCATGGTGCAGAAAACTGTTGAGTAATTCCCTTTGATGCATAGTATTCCTCCATAATTGAATTATTGAATTCAGTACCATTGTCACTCCTTAGAACTCTAACTGTTTTCTTTGATTTTGTTTCCAAAAAAGTGATATGGTCTATTATGTGTTGTGGAGCTTCATCCTTTGAATGTAGAAAGAAAACCCATGTGAATCTTGTAAAATCATCTACAATGACAAGAGCATATTTCTTTTTATTAATTGACATGACATTTACTGGACCAAATAAATCAAAGTGTAATAAATAAAAAGGTTCAGAAATTGTGTTTATTGTCTTACTCTTTAAAGATGTTTTCCTTTTCTTTCCAAGTTGACATGCTTCACAAAGTCCATCTTGCACAAATTCAACATGTGGTAGTCCTCTCACAATATTCTATTTCACCAACTTGTTGAGTATTTTGAAGTTGATGTGTGATAGTTTCTTGTGTCATTTCCAGCTTTCTTCAGTTGAGGCCTTGCTATATAAACATGTGACTTCATTGTGAATGCAATCCTCCAATAATGCATCATATATGTTACCATGTATATGCCCTTTGAAAACCAAAATGCATGTTTCTTTGTGAGTCACAAGACACTCCTTGTTGTCAAAACTAGTATGGTGACCTTTATCTCCAAGTTAACTAATGCTAATTAAGTTATGTTTCAAGCCATCAACTAGAGCTACCTCTTCAATGATGATATTTCCAAGTAAAATCTTGCCATATCCCAGTGTTTGTCATTTGTTGCCATCTCCAAAGGATACTTCTGGGCCAGCCATCTTTACAAAGTCTGGAAACAGGGATTTCTTTCCAGTCATGTGTCCTGAGCATCCACTGTCCAGGATTAGAGTTACTTTCTTTTCCCTAGTTCCATGCATACAAAAACAACTAGTTAGATGTTTTGGGGACCCAAACAGTTTTGGATCCTTTTCTACTAACTTTGGGTGAGACAGACTTATTATTTTTCACTTTTGTTTTACATGTCTCATTTGTTGCTTTGAACTCTGGTGGAGTCTTGACAATGTCATACCAACTTTTATAAATTGAAGATTTTAGCTCATAAAAATTATAATACAAATCATGATAGTCTCTACACATATAAATAGAATGAAATATGCTACCACGGTGATAACAAGGCTTCTGTGGAATGTAGTGACTTTTTAGAGTATGTGAAAGAATAGACTATGATTTCTTCTCAATTTTTTTTACAATCTAGAGCTAAATGGTTGTGGTTGCCACATCTGTAACACTTCTTTCTAGGAGCATTAGGATCCTTTTGATAGTTATTGGTCTTATTAATGTCTTCCTTACCATTCCTATTTCTCCTATTTTAGGTAGTCTCTGATAAGTGCTCTAGTTTTTCCTTTAACATAGACTTAGACAAGTACCCTATGCTAATGTTTTTCTGAGACTTATTTGCTCCTTGTTCATCTGTCTTTTTATCAACAACAAGGGAACCATTGACAGATAAGTTTGTGGTTTCTTTAAGTAACTCAGTCTTTTCTTCAGGAGTCACAAACTTAATAGGGATAAATGTACTTTTGTCCTTAGTCTTTCTAATTGGCTAGCTTCTTCATTGTTATCACTCTCAATAATAGGTCTTTTTCCTTGACTCTTGTCATAGCCTAGACCAGCAGTTTGACACACATTTTGATTATTAAGAATTTTCTAAACTTTTCTACCAGAGTCTGTCCAAACTCTAAACTTAAGACTTTCTTCCTCTAGTTCTTTCTTAACAAAGTCACAGGCTTTCAAGACTTCAGTGTAGTTGTGCCTACATTTCTCAGAATCCTTTTTATATTGTTCCATTAATTCTAACTCAGACTCTAAATGGTTATTCCTGTTTGTTAAGGTTAAATTTTCTTCTCTTAACCTGTCACTTTAATTAGTGAGAGACCTATAGTTTGTCATTATATTCTTAATCTCACTTTTCACAATTTTTATACCATCAGAATCTAAATTAAGGATTCAGGAGTGAATATTGATACATGATTCTTAGGAGATGAATGTTCTTTAGGAGATTCTTATTTTCTTGAGGAGGAGGCCATCAATGCTAGATTTTCATAATCAATTTCATTCTTTGAGCTTGAATCTGCCCAATCATTTCCTGTTGATAGAAGTGTTTTCCCTTTTCCTTGACTTTTTAAATTTCTGCATTCACTAGCAAAGTGTCCCAATATTCCACAGTTGAAACACTTGACCTTTGCTTTCAAGTTTGATTATAGTGCTCTTGCTCTTCTCAACCTTTTCATCTTCCTTCTTGAATGATGGCCTTTTGCTAAATTTGCCAGTTCTTTTGTTGAATTTCATTCTTTTAAAATTCTTAGCAAACATAGCCATCATTTGACATAGATCAATCTCTTCATCTGAATTAGAGTCTATTTCAGTAGACTCTGACTCAACAACAGCCTTACTCTTCTTTCTTGAATCCTTGATTCTAGCTTCTGTGAGTTCTTCCTGTTGTTCTTTCTCAAACTCCATTAAGAGTGCCAAAGATTTTGTCTTCACATATTTATTATTCTTCCTCTGTTGTATCTCTAAATCATTTGTCTTGAGTCTTCCATACAATTCTTCTAGAGTTATTTCATCCAAATCTCTAGCTTCCTTTATGCATGTAGTTTTCTTGTCCCACTCTTCAGGAAGTGCTCTCAGAAACTTGGTGTTTGTATCTTCAGAATCATAAACTTACCAAGCATAGCCATCTCATTCAGGAGTTTTGTGAACCTATCATACGTCTCATTAATAGATTCCCCAAATTTTGCCTCAAAGTACTCATACTCCTAAACTAGCAAAGATCTAGCATTTTTCTTGACATCTTTATTATCTTCATAGTGCACTTCAAGTTTTGTCCACATCTCTTTAGCAGTTTTGCATGATATAACATAGTTTGTAAGTACAGAATCTAAATTGTTAAAGAGGATGTTTTTTACTTTAGTCTCCTTAAGGACATTCTCTTTGTCCTCCTTTGTCCACTCAGCCTTTAGTTTTTCAACAAAGTCATCTTCAACTATTTTGACATCTTCAGTAGTTTGAGGAACAAGCCTTGAGGGCACATAGGATCCTTCATGAATCCTGTCAAGATAGTCAGGGTCTGTAGCTTCCAAATGGTGCAGCATCTTAACCTTCCAGTGGGTGTACTCATTTCTTTTAAGCATAGGAATCTTAGAATTGCCATCTTTGTTTCCAGACATCTTTGATCGATTTTAAACATTAGGCTCTGATAGCAATTATTTTTCCAGTGGCACAAGTAGAAGGGGGGTTGAATACTTGTGTGCTTTTCCTGCCTGATTAAAATTAACTCAATATGAATTAAAGATTTGAATTAAGAACAAAGATCAAACATAAATATATGAATGAATACATTTTGTATTATTGATGGGTAAATACAAACTTTCCTAAGGTGTACACAAACCCTAGCAGCTTCTCTGTATTTCTCACATAAACTCTCTCTATCTCTATGCTCTCACAAAAAAATTTTTCTTCCACTAACAATTAGGTTACATAGAATGTTTATATAGAGAACTTCCTATCAACTAATAACAGAAAATTAATTTACAGTGGGAATATAATTCTTAATTATTAGTTGTCAGTTTCCTTCTGTGATTCTTCTTCCTTCCCATAGCATATCTGCAATATATTTGTCTTTATCTTCGAAGACTTCCCTTTTCTGTGACCATCTTCCAAATTCACCTTTGACTTTATAGACTCTGAAATCTTCAGACTCTGTCAGACTATAGACTCTAATAGACTATAGACTCTGATCATTTGTAGACTCTAACAGATTGTAAATTCCGATAGTCTATAATCACCTCCCAGACTCTAATCTTCATCTAAACTCTAGTTTCACTTTCTACAGAAAATCTTCTAAGTACAAGAATGTTGACTATCCAGACTCTTATTATAAAATTTCAGAGACTAGAAAGTCTTATTACAAATAAACTATGCCAAATCATATTCTAGTATTTCGTACATCATCAAATGAATATATTCCTAATAGTTAAGAATTATGTAGCTTGATGATAACATTAACCATTAGAATCATGAATTTGTACTTTAAAATTTTTAATTGGTCAATAGATATGTGTTCTATAAATATCCAAGCCAATTATTAATTGAAGTTCATTTGTATCAAATGATAATATGGTATGTTAGAAACAATTTTGTCTGAGTCTGTCAGTCATTTATAATGTAAATGATCAATGGATAATGTATTCTAGAGTCGATGGTTGTTTGAGTCAACAGATATTGTTCATCAACTGATGTGTAACTAGTCTGTGTGATTGTAATTATATAAAGATAGGAAAATACACAAGTGATGGGTGAATAGCAAATAAATAAAGCTTCATGGATATCCTGAAGACTTAATGGATATTGGAGAAAAGAAGCCTATCAACTGATGTTGAAGACCCATTGACAGATACATCAATTGATAAGTCAAATATCAATCGATGGATAAATCGTATCTGTCGATTGATGATCTAATATCAGTTGAAGACTACAAGCTAAATCAGTTGATATACTTAACAATAAATTATCAATTGATGGTGACTGCTTATGAAGGTCAAGTTAAGAATATTTCTAGACAGAAGATAACATTGTAAGACAGTCAAATTTGCTTTACTGTGAATACTCTAAAGGAACTGTCTTTTCTTTAGAGAATGCATGACAAAATAATTCTCCAATTTGCACAATGCAGAAAGGAAAGACAGAAGCAGCATATTTCTAGTTTAGGATTAATTTATTGTATTAGTTGACTAGATTTCTATAAACACATTGGAAATATATAAACCAATGTAGTAGCAAAGTCAAAGTGTAGACATTTTATTTTTCTTTCAGTATAAAGTGTTCAAAAAGCCTAGAAGCGATTTGTAAAAACGCTTGTGCTTCAACTATGTAAAAAGAAGCTGGGTTTATAGACCTAGATCAATTAGAGCAAAATCTTTTTGGTGGATGAAAATAATCCACAAGTAAATTCTAAAAACTATGTGTTATTTATTTTATTAGTTTATATCTTTCAAGTTTCTAGTTTCAAGTTCTATTCTGAGGCTGAATACTTAGCCAGGAGTTTTAATTTGTATTCAATCCCCCTCACCCCTCTACAAAATATATAGTGACTTTACGACATCTTTAACAAACAAGTGGCATCAGAGCTACGCTTTCAACATACAAAAATTTTAAGATCAAAATCATTATAGGCCACAAAGACACAAGTGTGCAGATTCCTATGTTATAGAAGGAAGACTACTTTTATTGGAAAATAAAGATGCATCTGCACTTTCTTTCACTTAATACTTCCCATGTTCATTGCATAGAGAAGGATCCACATGTACCTATGAAAATTGTCACTGGTGGTCAATCTTGATGGCACACAACCACCTGATAGACTTGTTCTTAAACATGTCTCAGAGTTCACATATGAGGATGAGAAGGAGGTGCACAAAGATAAAAAGGCCATGAACATTATGTTTAATGGTCTAGACAAGGATATGTTTGACAATATAATCAACTGCACCACATCCAAGGAATTATGAGATATTCTTTAAACTTTATATGAAGGGACTGAACAAGTTAGGAAAAATATGATGCAGTTATTGATCCAAGAGTATGAGGCTTTTCACTTTAAAAGTGGTTAATCTATCAATGATACTTATAGCAGATTTCATAAACTACTTAATGAGTTATAGCCGTATTATATGGTGTATACTACTGCGGATAAAAATCTGACAAAGGTCTCTTGAAAGCCTTACACTCACCTTAGTTAAAATCATGGTAGGCTGTTAAGATAAGAGGGCTTTTAGAAGATATTAATAAACCTTAACCTGGAGATTGTTTGAGATATCTCAAGACTCTATAGGCTGTAGTCAAATGATCCACTCTATGTGTGGCGAAGAATTGAGACATAATGTGTACAAGATAGGATAAGTCAGGTTTGGTGATTGTAAGATACACCAATTTCCCCAAAATTCTTCTATACATAGTAGAATCATTGTTGTTGAGGACCTTGGAATAATTGTCTATAAGTTGTTGATTCTGCTCCATAAGAATAGGGAAGGGCTTAGCAGATGTCATACCGATATCAGTTAAAAGATCCAAAACACTTTTTTTATTGAAATAAGATACTTCACATATTCAAGCTTATTATTAATCGTCCCATTTTATTTGGCTTGTTTAACTTTTGTACACAGATTAAGAAAAAATAAATTTTATCTTTATATTGACTATAATATCCTTATTACTCCATTAATGTATATGTGATTTATGAATAAACAGCACATAGTAAATTGAGTAGGGGAGTATTTTTTGCATTGAATAAGGTAAATTTAAGATTACCAATGCATAATTAATAGGGGTATTAGTAGAATTCAAATTTATATTAAAGAAAACCAGGCAAGGTTTTGGGACAAACTAAAATAGTAACTCAACGAATTAAATTGGGACAAAGGGAGTATAAGTTTTATTTCAATTACGCTCTATGAACAATGTCTTCATTATACAATTTTTATTATTTTTGTCTTTACTAAACCATATGTAGAACTAATTACAATAATCTTCATAATAAACTTGACATCTTTTTGCATCATTTGCTACAAATTGAATTCCTATTCTTTCATTTATCCCATACTGCCTGACAACCCTAAACTCTACTATACTTGCAAATTTCATCCCCACATGCCACTTTGTATTTTCATCCATATGATATCTAACCTTAAATCTCCTTTTTTTTCCCTTCTTAGGGTTTGGAGGGCCAATATACCTAATCCTATAATTTTCATCTTCACTAAAAGATGACCCTGAGTTCAACTCATCAGAAGCATAGTTAGAATCATCACACAAACTAGGATGTTGGTGATGAACATATGACTTTTAGTATTCAATACCAATGACTCTTTAAATGTTTATTTGAATTCCCTTTAAATTCATACCCTAGATCATCAATCACTCTATATCATCAGGATCACTCTCAGTCTCCACATCATACTATATATCATCAAGATCACTATCATCACTAAATTCATCTATATCTCTCATATTCTCCCTTGTATAAACTCTCCATCTTTGAGGTTCATTAATCACTTTCTCAATATTATAGTTATCTATATACAACATAATATGACCATAAGGTTTGTGGATCTCAACCATCACTCTCAATGTATTATCATTATATAAAAGTCTTAAAACCCCCTCAAAAGTTCTACCATCATTTAAAAAAAACCAAAGCTGAGGGGTTATAGTCATATTTATCAAAAATTTCATCCAAGTCTCTAATTAATTGCATTATGCTTGGTGAATCTTTAGTCTCCTGGAAGTGAAAAAAGCAATATATTATGTCTCAGTCCATTGTTGAGGCTGAATATCGAGTCATGGCAACCATTTCTTATGAGGTAACATGGTTGGTTTCTATCCTCAAAGATTTGCAGATCTTTCCTTCTCTCCCAATTCCATTTCACTATGATTTCAAGTCTTCTATCTACATTATTTCAAATTATGTATTTCATGAACGTACAAAATATATTGAAATTGATTGTCATGTGATTCGAGAAAACATGCAATAAGGTTTGATTGCAGCAGTTCATATCCCTTCAGTCATACTGTCAGCAGACATGCTTACCAAAACCTTAGGAGTTGTTTCTTTAGCAACCTTGAGTTCCAAGTTGAATGTCTTCAATATCTTCTAGTCATCCAACTTGAGGGGGGAATGATATCACATACGCTGACAAGGAAGTGTCAAGTCAAGAAGTCAATATAGTATGACAACTCATCATAACAGAATTTTGTTATATAGCTTATTTTTTATATAGTCATAGATGTACTTCATCATTACTCAATGTGTGCGCATTATGCTCTCTCTTTCCCTCTCTTAAAAATGTAAATATTAGGTTTCTTCTCTATTAAGAAATGAAGCTCAAGTATACTTTTGTTCATATCATTGTCCCATAATGTAATAAAAAAAAGTAATAAATTATCAATTACAAAAAGACTCTAGACATTTATTCATCAACCATATACAATATCAGTGGATAATTGACTTGGACTATTTGCTAGAAATAATACACTTATTCATCCATATTATCAATTGAAGAACAATGTTAACTAATAATTGATTTCCTAATCAATGAATATTTATAAAAAAAACACATATTCATTAATCAGTTACAAACATAAAATAAAAATTCATGATTTTAAGTGTTACGTTATCATGAAAAACATATGATTCCTAGCACACATATTTTTATATTTAAGCTCTTCTCTAAAAATGAATTATCATTGTTTTTATTAATTTTTTAAAAATTAATATATATTCTTAAATAAATTTTAAATTAAAATGAATCGAACTCAAAACTTGAACCAGTAAAGAATAATTTTATCAACTTTGTTTATTACATAACTCATGTTATCATTGTTAATTGTTAATTTAGTCCACATGATGAGAGATCTGGTGAATTGTCATGAAAATAATTTTCCACAATATTATGAAAAAAATATAATAGACCATCAATTAGAAAACGAAACTATTTACATACATGCAAAAGAATAAGGGGTCGTTTGGTTCGCGAAATGATATGGTGTTGGAATCGGATTAAGATATTGTGGGTTTGAGGTATCATTTCTGATATCATATGTTTGGTTGTGTTGGAATAAATATGTTTGATATAAAATAATTTGAGTCATTAATTATAACTAGCATAAAAGCCCGTGTAAGGCACAAGCCGCTTGTTTGATTTTCCATTTTATCATATTTTGTTTTTATTGTAACTTTTTTTAAAATTTCACTTTCTTATTCAACTATATTTAATTTGATTTAAGGTCCAATTATTTAGTTCAAACTTTAATTTTACTATATATATATATATATATATATCATAGATTACTATTATCAAATGTATTAATAAACCATGATCTTTTTGGATTGGTAATGAACTTGTGGATTACTCAAATTTTTATATTTGAGTTAATTTACTCTTAACATATTTTTGATACAGATTTGGGACTTGATTAGATTTCGAGACTCGACATTAATACCATATATGACAACCGAGTCAAATCTCGAACCCTTTTCGAAATCAGGTCAAGTAATCATATCACACATAATGTCAAGGTGCACTTTCCCAAAAATAACAATTTGAGTAATAAACAAGATGTCGTTGACCTCCAAAAGCTCATGATTCATTGATAAACTTGATAATAATACTTTACCTTATACCCTAAATTAAAGTCTACATATATTTCGACATGGGATTTGGGGATTACAAACTCATCTACCTAAATGTTTTACGTCCCTGTCAAGCCGAACAGATAACCCATAGGTCGTCGAACAAATAGTCCATACGTTACATGCACAGATCATACATTTAAAGTTAAGGTGGGATAATATCGGTTAGTTTCATATTCTTACCTCTAAACCATTGACTATTGTGTGATAATATCAGTCTTTGTATCCCTACTTTCGGTAATTTAACGCATCAAGTTTTCAAGGGTCAGTTATAATACCATATGTGATAACTAATGTTAATTTTTGAATCTTTGTTTAAAATCAGGTTAAGTTTCGAATTTGTAAGGTCAAAGTACATGATCCAAATATAACAATATGGATAATCCATAAATCAATCATATACCTAAAAAAGATCATGTTTTATTTGCTTATTTGTTAGTAGTACCTGTACTATATACTAAAATAATATTTAATAAAATAACTCAATCACTACTTTGTCCTCCTAATTTATTTTTATTATATCTTTTATTCTATTTATAATTTTATAATTTAAAATTCAATTATTTTATTAAAATTTAATTTTTAATTTAATTTTAATTTTTAATTTTTTTAGACTGTACCTAATAACAATCTAAAGTTTTGTACATAAATACATTTTTTATATTTAAAATATTTTTTTTAAATACATACATAACATATATATTACACAAGATATTAAATTTAAAATTTCCGAGATTCATATTGATCAATTGATATCCGCATCCTACCAATTCGCTTGTAGGAATGACACA
>QRFB01003572.1:427-48293 GCA_008931105.1 Oenanthe javanica
GGGTTCCCGTAGGGAGTTATGCGCGATATGGCCTCGCGGGAGCGGTTGTGCACGATGTGGCCTCGCGAGAGCAGTATGTAGAGGTGATCATGTGCGGATCCCTTGATGAGATGAGAGCCCGTGGGGCTAGCTGTCTTCAAAGAGATAAGTATGTTGAGATATTACCCTGGGGGGCCTTCTGTAGTCTTCAGATTAGCAAATAATACCAAGTGAGGTGGGCTCATGAGGCTAGGAGCCTTTCAGCTAGTTATGAGAAATCCGTGCTAAGTACTCCGGGCTAGCGAAGCGAGCTGGAGGCAGTGAGTCTGTCCAAGCGAGCCGGGCTGAGGGTCTCTCTGTCAAGTCCATGCGACCTGGGAGGTGATGAGAAGCGAACCGGGCTGAAGGTCGGTTCTCTTCTCTCTTCCTTCTTGAAGCTGAATGAGTCTAAGGCTGGTGAGTTAGCGATGCGACCTCACGCTAGGCCAAGGGCCTTAGAATATTTTATCATCTTTAGCACGATGCGAGCTGGATGTGGACTTTGAAGCCATGTGAGCCCAGATGCGAGGTGGGCCGGCCACCTTATGCCATTGGGCCTGCCTAGGACCCGTGTCCAAATATTGGGCATAACAATCTCTAATAGGGAATAATGTAATTGAAATAAAATTTATACTATATTATTTAAGGCCAAATATTAAAAATTTCATACTTAGTCGTTAGGGGTATTTGGACCGAATAGTTTTTATTGAAAATTTTTAAACAATAATTTTCTAACTAAAATATATTTCACTTGATTAAACTTACCTTTAAACAAAACATATAAACATTATCCTATTAAACTAAAAATAAAAATAAAAAATATGAAACATTACATAAAAATATATACATGTAATATAAAATAAAATTTAAATTATTATTATAAAAATGAAAATAAATTCGAATCATATAAAAAATATAAAAAAATTAATTAAATTTTCATTTGATGTTTATTTGATTATTTTTATATTATTTGTTTCTAACTAAGAAAATATAAATGACCAAATCCGTTTATTTTAGAGAAATGGCCAAAAATGACACATTTTTATAAAATAATGCCCAAAATGTCACTTATGGGTAATATGACTCTATATGTCACTCCAAGACCCAAGATAGTGTTGGGTTTTGCTCTTCATATATTTTGAATTCAAATTTTGAGGTTTCAAATGCATATTTTTTAATTAATATGTTTTAAAATTAAACATGTATCATAATTCAACGATTTTTAATATTTTAGGGTTCAATAAGTCATAATTTGGGTTTTAAAAATATTAAAAAAAATTGCTCAAAACTCAACTTAAAGTAGCGTTTTGCCCTAAAACTCAACTTAAAGTAGCGTTTTTGCCCTAAAATCCAAATTAAAGTATCGTTTAGGCCGGCAAAACACAACTTTAAGTCATGTTTTGATAAAAAAAAATGAAAAAAAATCAAACGCGACACGATCTTGCGTTTTCAATAAAACTCAACTTTATGTAGCGTTTTAGAGTGATATTTTGGGCCATTCGATCCGATGGTGCCATTTTGGACATTTAATGTTGTAATTGTTACACAGACATTCATTATCCTTTATTTTATTGGTTTTATTTTAAAATTTGTATTTTGAACAACCGGAGATGTTTGGAAAATCTTTTAAGTATTTTTCCGCTTAGTTTGAAGTAGCTGAACTCTTATCTTCGTATAGGTTATATAGATATTGGTTAAATTGCAGGCAGGCAAATGGAGGCGATGAGAGTGTTCCACACTCTATCTATCTTCAAATTCTCCACTTCAACTCTCTGCTCGCCGCGCTTTCGCTTTCGCTTTCAATCTCCTCCGCCGTGTATCACCGTCGCCTCCGCCGTCAGGAACCGCCGCTCCTCCACCTCCGCAGCACCTCCTTCCACTTCCGATAGAGACGCTGTTCGCTCCATCCGTCTCCGAAAGGTACTAAAACTCAATGTTTTTCGATTCCTTTCGGTTATTAATTTAATGCCTAGTTTACTACTTCTTAGAACTGTCAATTATCGAAATGAGGCGATATATTCTTGTTTCCACATTCAGTTACGTCGAATTGTACTTGTGCTTTTTTTTTTATATACCTAATTTAGTAGTTTTTAGGTCAATGCACTTGCGCAAATTCGATATATTGGACGGATGTTTATGATCGTATTTTGATAGTAATATTTCCTGTTTCTGCGCTCTAGCTGCTGGTTGTAGTTGCAAATTGCTATTTTTTATATATGCAATAGCAGCATTGGCAATTTGTATGTTTGTCTTTAATAAAAACTAGATATATGAATTTCCACTGCCAGAGATTTTGTTGTATTTAATACCGTTACTAAATGAATGGGGATGATAACTATTGTATGCGTGTTCTAATGCACCTTTCATTTGTTTTGTATATTCAGTAAAAAAGCACACTTTTGTTTGCTTTCGATTAAATTTTTTATTTTCTTTTGATAAACTTTAGCATCTTGATTGATCTAAATTCAATTTTTTTATATTATATTAATATTTTTGAATTAAATAAATATCACATAACTGAGCTTCAGCCCGGAGATAATCTAGTTTTTTGATAAATGTTGGTTATTGTTATGTTTATCAACAGGTTGAAGAGTTGAGAGCTACTGGGTTTGAGCCCTATGCCTATAAGTGGGATAGGACTCATTCTGCTAATCAGTTGCAAGAGTTATACAGACATCTGGCAAATGGCGAAGAGTCCAATGATGAGAAGGATTCTGTTTCCATCGCAGGAAGGATTGTTGCTCGTAGAGCTTTTGGGAAGCTTGCCTTTTTGACTTTACGTGATGATTCAGGAACAATTCAGGTTGAATGATGCACAAGTTTATTTATTTATATTATAATAAAGTATATTTAGATAAATCATGGCATAATTGTTTTTCTAGGAGTTTTTCGGCATTGTTGTTATTAAATGCGTAGAAATAAGATAATTCAAGTGAATGACTTGCGAAGTTTTTTAATTTTATTTTTAATACCTATTTTTGTTCTACGACTTTTCTCCCTTTTTATTTTCCTATTTCCATTTTAACATTCGGGAGCACAATGGCAGTTTGGATTTTTAATTTTAAGTTATGGGTAAATGGACACTGATGGCTTTCAAACCAGTACTTGCATAAAAAGAGTTTAGGATTGCTCTTGTTGATTCTTTAATGAAGATTAGTTATAGACATAGAACATTCAAATACATCTTTAAGTGTGAACGGTGTAGCCTAGAAGTTTTGTGGCTTCCAAGTATCTACAAATTATGATCCAAAGTATCTACAAATTATGATCATTTCGAAAACAAAGATTATATAATTAGAGAACTTATTTAATTATCAATAAAAGATAGATATAAACACTATTTTGTAATCACATAGCATACTAGTACCAAAACCTTATCACATCTTCTACTTATACAGTTATACCATTGTACTGAGACTTTGCAATGCGAGTCAGAGTTATTAAATGATTGAAATGTTGGCATGGGACATATGTCACACAACTTTTTGCTCTTCGAATAAAAAAATGTTTAATTTTAATAAAACTTCTGGTTTTAGTTACTATGTCAACTGATTGATGCCTTTAAAATTGTTAATTTGAATAAACCCTAATTTGCATAACAATCTAAATAAGATGACTGTAGTTCAAATATCTTTCTTTTTGTGTTGAGGTTGTTGATACTGACTGTTGTCTTTATAAGGCTCATCTAGTTGGTTCTAAATTGTATTAAAATTAGGATTTCGTTCTTAATGGCTTTTGATTTACAATGATCGTTACTCAATTTTCATAATGTATTTACCTTTTTATATTTTGACTCTGTTACTATGTGCATTTGCATAAGGAGTTCCTCCAGAACCCCTGTCCTTATTCTAAATCATTGTTCTGGTTTTAGCTTTACTGTGAGAAGGATAGGCTTGCAAGCCAGTTCGAGCAGCTGAAGGCACTTGTCGATATTGGTGATATTCTGGGGGCTAGTGGCTCCATAAAACGTACAGAGAAAGGTAGATTTTCTTAATCATGTTATCCTAGATGGTTTTCCGCACTTGCGTAGTATATTATGCAGGAAAAGATGTTATTTTGGTCTCTGATTTATCCCAATTAAATCACTGTTCTCCGGGATGTCCTTGTTACCATATAGCAGTAACTCATACTTCCCTTCTGTGATATTTTCTGTTATTATTATTTCTTAATTTCTCTACCTTTTGTTGTCATATCTTTTTTTTTTGTGCATATACGAAATTCTGACACGGCTCTCTCATTTTCTTGCAGGGGAACTTTCTGTATGTTTAAATTCATTTTCTATTCTTACTAAATCATTGCTTCCACTGCCGGACAAATATCACGGTCTAACAGATGTTGATAAACGCTATCGTCAGCGGTAAATTTTTCAAACATTTTGTTTGTTAGAGAAAGATGTTTACTCTTTGATTTGCTAGGTTTAATATTGTAGTTTTTCACTATAATATATTACCAGGCAATCACATATGATGCATCCATCATAATCATGTAAAAATCATATTCTTTTTTTGGCAACACATTTGATTATTACTACTGCTCGGTACTCTTTTTACTTGTGACTTTACTATATCACGTGTTAGCCTGGCTGGCCTGGCCCCAGTTCGAACAAAAATTTCCGCACCTAAGTTCAGATAATATTTACCTGATTAGTAATTAAGCTCAAATTGGATTTGTATACTTGTGCACTATTGAATGAAAATAGGGAAATTATCAATGGTACCCTTCTGTTTCTGGCTTTTCCAAGTAATATCATTTTGTGTTTTTGATTTACGAGTGGCACCCTTAAAGTATGAGATTTCACTAAATATGTCATTCTGTTGATTTAAACGTTAACCAAATGTTAAAATACAAGAAAAATGATATGTAGAATAGAAAATCGCTTAACTTTCAACAATTATATTAGTCTCATACACATAAAAACAGAATGATCAAAATAATTCACAAAAAATAGTATAAATCAACAAAAATCAGTCTACAACATCAAAGGTACCACTCGTAAGTTAAAAACATGAAATGACACTTGGAAAAAGCCGGAATGAGAAGGGTACTATTGAGATTTGTTTTATAAAAATTGATAAGATTAACATTGGGTTAACGATTTGATTAACGGAATGGTATATTTAGTGCAATCACATACTAAAGGGTAACACTCGTAAGTCAAAAACACGAAATGACACCACTTGGAAAAGTCAAAAACAGAAGAGTACCATTGATAATTTCCCATGAAAATATACTAGATTGTCATACACATTTTACGCAATGTACTTGGATTGATAAAGAGAGAGGGTCAGGATATATGACTTGCGTCCGAGTAGCTTTTAAAAAAAAATAAGATGTGGGAATGAAGAATTTTTTAATATTGCTTCTCTGTTTTCAATATATATCTTATCCTTCACCAAGCGACCTTTTTTAATCTCCCGCGTGGTTCGTGTTTCTTCGCTCTCCCATGTTTATATATTTCCTTTCATCACCACCCCCAAAATATTCATTCATTCTTCCATATTCCATGCTTCTTCCCCTTCCAGTCCTAATGATATAATGGCAATAACCGGATCACTTTCTTTTGAAGGTGTAATCAAAATAAAATAGTATGTGTATCCATTAATTGTAAGATGACTATTATACTAGAAGTCAAATGGTATTTAGAAGTAAGATGTCTCAATTATTTTCCCTTGCTTTCATATGCAGGAACCCTATTGTTGCCGCATATTAATAGTCCAACTTAAACTTTTTCTGAAAGTGTAGTATTATTTATAGCTCTTTATTATAGTAGCCCCGTTACTTAGATAAAAAAACATAGTAGCCACTTTCAAACTTTCCATTATTTACAAGACTACCTTTGTGATTTTCTATAGGTGTTTCAAATTGCCTTTTTGCTTAAATATATATATATATATATATATATATATATATATATTCTAACATATATTTTCTGCATTTAGCTATGTTGATATGATTGCGAATCCTGAGGTAGCTGACATATTCCGTAAAAGAGCAAAGGTGACTTCCTTAATATGTCTTTTGTTTTTCCACTATATTTACAAAAAATGAAATCACCGTGTTTTAATAGTTTTATACTTATCTTTGTACCCTAATTTTTGTGAAATGCATGGGCAACATTGCATCTGAAGATTTGTCTTAGCAGTTTTATATTGGGTGTGAATTCCCTAGGTTTACCTCTGGAGCCTTTAAGGGTTTCACTATGGGTATATGGAATGATTCAAAATAAATTGTTGTTGAAATTAATAAAGAAGGAGATTTAAGCAAAGAACCGTCACATGTCTTAATGAGAAGCTAATTGGTTTTATATACTGAAGTAAACTGTAGTGATTGGTCATCAAGTGCTCCAATATTATGAATTTAGTTTAGAGCTGATAGTACCTGCCACTCTGAGGCTGTTGTATTCTTTGACTTTTTGTTTACTTACTTCGTGTTATGTCTTCTTGCTATTGTCCATGTAAAGCTTGTTATAGTCTTGACTTGGTTAAAATTGTATGCTAACCTTTGCACAAATTCAGTAGGTTGTATCAGAAGTACGCAAGACAGTTGAATCTTTAGGCTTCATTGAAGTCGAAACGCCAGTTTTACAGGTTTGCCATTTCTTTTAGCTGTCCTGGATTACTAAACTAACATTTTTTTTCGTTCTAAAATCATCTTTGGTCAATATTGTCGACTTCTCTGTGGGATTCTTATATTAAAATACCTTAGTTGATTCAGGCAAAAAAATGACATGCTTCTATGCACATAAAGAGATAAACAGTTGAAATTTGGGGTTTGAGGGGGGAATTGTGCAGTTTTTAATTAACATATTCAAAGGGATTTGAAAATTATACTGACCGGAGCATACATGGTTAGACTTCTTAGTTGTATGGTTCAACCCATAAAAAGCCCTTCCCAGCTGGTTGCTTAGCGTAGCTAATTTATCTCTTGTGCACTATAAAATGTGAATGAAATTGTACGAATAAGTTGTACCTTAAAACTCAAATATGAATTTATGCATTGTGCCTTGTATTCTTTTCACTTTATGAATATAAATGTATATGTTTAATATCTTAAATAAAGGTATTGTCGGTTAAGATTGTATGAAATCTGAGGTTTAATGCCCTGGAGTATCTTATGTTTGTCACGAATAGTGTTAATACAACATAATAGTAGTAATACAGTAGCAGGTTATTAGGATCAGTAAGGGTACTTTAGACTTTTCAGAGTTAGTTACATTCCCACACTAGTATAAATACCAGTTGTATTGTTACATTTCAATTATTATGCAATGAATATATGAAAATGGCTTTTGCCACCACTCTCTCTCTCTAACTGATTCTGTTACTTTCTCTCTCTAGGGTTTCTACTTCTATCTCTCTGCTAAATATCTCTCTTTTCTGTCTCTATCTCTCTCATTTATATCTGATCTCTCTCTAATTCTCTGTCCTTACTCCAAATCTCTGCTAAAAGTACTCTGTTTCTATCCTTATATTACTGTAATTCAGCTTATAAACTCATAAAATACCAAAAATATACAAAAACACAACTTAGGTTATTGTAGTTCCTGACAATGTTTCATTTGAAAATGTTTACAGAAGTTTTATCAGGAGATTTTAAAATTGATCTAGAATCCTACCCCTTGTTTTAGTTATATGCCAAATATGAAGATTCAAAGCCAAAACAGAATCTAATTGTTATAAGTTTCATAAAGTCATCGACATTAGGTTTCACAAAAGGAAAATGTCTGAAAATTGTTGAACTGTTGTGTGCAAGATTTAGGATCTCCTAGCTTGTGTAGAATTCCACAGATGTCAAATGTCTGAAAATTGTTGAATTGTTGTGCAGAAGATCTAGGATCTCCCAACTTGTGTAGATATAGAAAGATGCTTGGTTGGGCTTATTATCACAAGTACATATGTAGTACTTTTCTCCTCATATAAATGGATAAGTCCAAACAAACACCTCCATAGTGTGATCACAACTTTTTTTAATATATTTCTAAAAGTAAGGATTACTTAACTGTGCTCTGTACTTTAAATTACTTGACTATGCTTTGCAATATCTCTCCTAATCAAAGGAAAACAGATCTCTTGTAGGGCCCAACAAATATCAATCCCACTCTTCTTGTTTTCTCTCTAGTTTTTGAAAGCTCAGTGTTACACATCTTGAAATACTTGGACTTCATTCTTCTATTCTTGAATGTTTTCACATGAAACTTGGTTAAGTTGTCAATTCAAATACCTGTACAAATATAGCTAAAAAATAGTGTCATATGCATCATTCTTCATCTTCCCTTGATAATATCCGGCTTTGAATTATTTAGTTTTCGGAAGTATCACCTTGAGTGTAGTGTGATATCACTGTCTTTTTACTTCCATTCTCTTTTTCCTTTTTGTGCAGTTCACTGCTTAATCATCTGATATTTTGATGGCTGTTTTGGAGTTGTATATATCTTTTGTTATAATTTTATTGATCTACCAGGGAGCAGCTGGTGGAGCAGAAGCGAGGCCCTTCATCACACACCATAACTCTCTTGGAAGGGATCTTTACTTGAGAATTGCAACAGAGCTCCATTTAAAAAGAATGCTGGTGAGCTCCATTGAACACATTGCATACACATCAGATAACATCTCTGTGTAAATAACCATAAGCAGGTCAACAAATTTAGAAGTTGTAAACTCTTGTCTTTAGAATTTAGCCTGCTCAAATGCATCTTGGGTTATGGGTGTGAAGCCCTCTATAGAAATGTTTGCGTATCATAGCCCTTTTTTAAACGAAACTAGCTTAGAAATTATTGAGTTTTCTTTGAAAAAGAAGATATTTGTTGCATCTTCTTAATATACAATGAATATCGGTCTTCTTTTCACAAAACTGATGCAACTTTATAGATTATGTCTGGTAGTAGATATTGCAGTTATATACTATATAATATGTGTTAGTATCTATTCTCCAAAATCTGGAAGGATATCTATTAGCCTTTTAGGTTATTCTGTGTCCTGAATGTCATCAGCTTCTTTTTTGTATATTATAAGAAATTTCTATCCACACTCAACAGGTTGGGGGGTTCGAAAAAGTATACGAGATAGGCCGAATTTTCAGAAATGAAGGCATTTCTACTCGGCATAATCCTGAATTCACTACAATAGAGGTAATGTGCCTCGGTCTGAAGTGTAATATTTATATAATACTGATTTCTTGTTCATGCTTTTGCACTAGCAGTATTTACAATTTTCATTTCCCACGATAGTACCACTCCTCACTTCTAGTATTAGCTTCTTTACAGATGTATGAAGCATACTCAGATTATGAAAGCATGATGAACATGGCTGAAGAAATTGTTACTCGATGTGCTGTAGCAGTTCAGGGAAAGCTTATTATTGACTATCAGGTAGGACAGGGTTAATTTATTTGTCTTCTGTAGTAGGTGGAAATCGAGTAATTAGCAGTCAGCTAGGTGTTCGTTTAGGGCTTAAATTGTTGAGACTACTCACGTTGAATTTTTTGATAGTTTTACTGCATATAATTTAATAGTGTTTATTGCATCATTATTTACCTACATTGAGGTTAGGCATGTCAAGATATGGCTTGCATCCATTTTGAATTAAAAAATGAGTCATTTTCTATATATAAATTTATAGTTTCATTGGAAAACTATCGATGTTAACAAAAAAATTATAAATGGTATTTATATATATATATATATATAGATATATATACTTATACTTTTTGGGGGGTGGTATTTAATATTTCTAAATTATATTGTTAAAGTACAACATTAAAAAAAACAAATATTTTACTTACAAATTTTATGAATGTTATGGGCTTTGAGGTGGCGGTCATCACCGCACACCACCCTTTGCTCTGTTCCTTGTTTAAACATATGGTCCAACTCATATTACGAGTCCAAATCATATGAATCTTAGACCAACCTATTGGATCTAGTAGTTTCTAGGTTAGTTAAAAGGTTTCCAACAAACATTATTAGGTTTAATTAAAGTAAAACATTTTAATATGTTAAAATTATCTTACTAAAACCGCTTTAGAATTTCTAAATTGTTAGCTTTTGGAATCATTTTCCTACTCCGTTTCATCCCTTGTTGCAAATTAATATTGGGGTTTAACTTATAGTTAGAAGTCGTTCTAGCATGCGCTTACGTAATATTTATTACCTTTTAATATAAATATATTAGGATCAGTTTTCTGAATTACTTTGTTTTACATGCAGGGTGTAGAAATATGCCTCGAAAGACCCTGGAGAAGAGAAACTATGCATAATCTCGTGAAAGAAGCTACTGGAATTGATTTCACCGAGTTTGGTAGTGATCTTAAGAAAGCGAAAGATGTTACACTTAGTTCACTTAACATGGGTTCTAATATTCAAGTAGCAAACTCAATTCGGGCATGTCAATCTATTGGTCATGTGCTGAATGAGGTTAGCCAGCCTGCACTTTTTTGCACAAATTTTAACGCTTCGTTGGGGTGATAGGTTGGGATAAGTTAGGATTTGGGAAAAAAAATTGTGTACAAAAATTGAAGGTGAAAGAGAACGATGAAATAGTGACGGTGAAGAAAATTATACAGTGTTAAATTTCCATGATAATTTTTGTGAAGGATACGAGTAGGTGGAAATTAAGATTGACTCCTAAATTGGAGGGATTGAACTTTAGTTTAAGCTATGTTACTCGGACTCGGCTAGAAGTGTCCAACATGGATACGTGTCCAAGTATCGGACTCGGCAACATTTTGAAAAATATACATGTTTTTCGCCTAAAATAAGTGTCCAAGTCCGAGTGTCCATGTCCGAGTGTCGAGTGTCCGACACGGGTACTCGAAGTTAAAATGAAGAGTCCGAGTAACATAGAGTTTAAGTATGTATGAACAGAATGGTTGAAGGAACTGAAATTTTGAATAATGACTCACAAATAAGTTCAAATTCCATTACATTCTTGCCTCAGACAAAGCATAAGAGAATTTATGTATCCGTAATCTTATACCGAGTAAATGATGGGAAAAGACATGGGATTTTAGGGTTTAAGGATGAATATTATCACAAGAGATTCACAAACAATTCAATATTGTTAAAATATTATATGATCCTGCTAAGTTCTCCTGACCTTGATGTTTTAGGAGAAGTGGTAACTTAACTTGGTATCATAACTTAGGTTGACAGGTCAAGTTTGATTGCCTGCCACCCCCATCCTCATGATTTATTATGGAAACAAAAGGCATATTATTGCCCCAAAAAGTTGGGCAAACCTTGAGGTTATAAGAAAATTGGTAACTTGGCAAATATAATTCTCAATAAAAACTTTAAAGAATTACCATAATAAATTCTTATATATAGTAATCTGCTTTCCTTTTGATAGGTAATATCCTAAATTAAAAGATAATAAATAATATACTTAGTAGATGGGCTTCCAAAACCTTTTGTATTGTTGACAAATACTCTCTTTGAGCATCTAGAGTCCTGCATCAATAAAGCTGCTATCAAACCTATGTGAAAGCTGTTGTATCCTATTTTTGGATCACAGGTGTCAGTTGTCACTGTAATAAACTGTTAACTGTCCCAAGCCACAGAAATTAATGACATATTCACGATGGAAGCAAAAGGATAAAATGGTCAAAACACCCCTGAACAATTGAAGTAATGTTACAAGAGGGGTGAGGGATATTTTCTGTTATGGTGGGGACACAGTAAATGATACAAGGGAAGCATGAGGAACTTGTTAGTGGCAGAAAATTATCGACTCATTTGTTCTTTATCTTTTCTTTATTGTGGGAGAGAGCCGACCTCTCGAAATTTGTATGAAACTATCATCTATCAATTATAGTTGTTGCTTGTTTTCTTCTTTAGTAGATCTATTTGCTTAGCATCTCTGTTAATCGAACCCAAAAGCAACTGTCCATTAGAATTTTTAATCGAGGCTTCACTCGTATGTGCAGGTTTTTGAGATGGTGGTAGAACCAAAACTTATACAGCCAACATTTGTTTTGGACTACCCTATTGAAATATCACCTCTAGCTAAGCCACACAGAAGGTAGTGGAGCTTGTTCAGGAACATGTTTTGCTGCTGGAATGCCTTCGTTAAATTTCCTTCTTGAAAGATACATGTTTTGCTGCTAATTACTGAATATGTTTAACCTCAATACCTTCGTTAAATTTTCCTTCTTAACCTTCTGCTAGACTTGTTACTGTAGACAGAACAGGGCTTGACAATTTTGGTAAACTTTTAGGACTCTGAATTATCTCTCGGGTAGTTTCTTTTTTATGTTTAAGCTGAGAAGAAAGAAATAACATATGTACAGTTCTCCTTTCTAGTGTGGTGAAGATTAAGCATGCAAATAATTTTTTTTGCAACAAGCTGCATTTAGAAACTAATAGCTCTTATTTAGAATCAGTAGAAAGGAAAGAAACAATACATGTCATGCATTTTCAGAAGTTTTTGTAATGGATAAGCATTTTGTATTTTGCTATGGAAATCATTGTAATATGGAATGAGGTTTAGGCTTCTCTTTTAGGGGACTTCTCTTGTATATAATTAATGTCCTTTCCTTTGAACAAGCATACTCCAGCATCAACATTACCCTAAAACTGCAATCTTTTCTGCATGAAGTACATTCCCTTGTCTATTTTTAAAGTGGCTAGCTATAGCCTATAAGTCATATATTGATGTCCCCCGTGTTTTTGCTTACTATATACTGATGTTCCTTTTAGAACTATCTTTTTTGTCTTTCTGATATTGTATTGAAATGCATTTCCCTTTATTAAACTTGTTGAACGTATACAAACATTGATTATGTGATGTTCAATGCGTTATACCTACTAATTGCCTGAAATATCCCGAAGAATCTGATTACAGCTAAATTTAATATAGGCATGCAGGCTTGACAGAGAGATTTGAACTATTCATTTGTGGTCGTGAGTTGGGAAATGCTTTTTCTGAATTGACTGATCCGTTAGATCAGGTAAATGATTAACCTTGTTTTACTCTTCGCATGGTCTTACCCATCTATTAGAGAAACAGCAGAGGAGTTTATCACTTCAAGAGATTAAGGTTCTAGTTAGGTGTTAGGTTGAAATGTTCTATAGTTGTTTAACCCACTACAGATGTTACTACTGAATCACTCTTGAAGCTCTTTATGCAAATAGGGCTTTATAGTCGATTTTGTGGCTTAATCTATAACTGAGCCGAGCTTGATATCGTCAGATTTTGACTAGAAAGCTCGTGAGCAAACTGGGTCAGGATGTTCATGAACAGCCTTACGAACAAGCTTGATTATAATGTAATAATGTTCATGATCAGGCTCGATTATTAATAATTAACTGTAGCTTAGATATACATAAATATATGACTTATTTTATTGGTTACTCAGTAGTTAGTGTTATATAGGTTTTCAACAACTGTATAATATATACTATTATATATTACTATAAGGGAAAAATGAGCTCCCTCTATCCCGCCTATTTTGTCCATGGACAAAAAAAAATGTTTTTGGTAATCACATAAATTATGACTGATAATAAATCTTATTTTCCAGATTTACAGTCAATTAATACTATATTCACAAAACTTTTCTATATTTAAAAATTAATTTACCTTAATTCATGAATGTGGCCAAACATTTTGGGACAACCAAAATAAGAAATGTGTTCAAAATGAAAGGGATGTAGGGAGTATATCAAAGTAGAACATGAATTTCAGATTAACCCCTTCACTTCTCTCTTTATCAGATTTATCAACTCACCCATTAACCTATAAAATCATCAATTACCCAAAATGTGGGTTCATTTTCTTTTTTCTCGAAAATCAAGAACACAGAACTACATACATACACAATTACACATATACATGTATAATTAGGAGTCCGGAGAGAGATGCACACTACTGATTATGAGATACTACAAACTACTAATCACAAACATGTTCACTCAGACACTCACCGAGTCACTGACTTATTTAGAGAGATGCAAAGAAAACAACAAAAGAAAGAGAGAGATTGATTGTTCTAACTTCTCTCTCTCTCTCTCTCTCTCTCTCTCTCTCTCTCTCTCTCTATATATATATATATATATATATATAGGTTGAAAAAACCATATGCTTTGTATAGATTATACATATACAACAATTAGCCATATATACGATGATTGTGGATTTGAGATTATATTTATAATAGCATAAAAAGATAGAGGTAAGAGGCGGTGCTGCGATAGTTATCAGGAATGATAAAGAAGTGGAATGGGCGGTTCCCTTGAGCTATATGGAATTATGGATATGCTAATTTATCGTATACAAATATAAAACATATGTCAGGATGTTTTTCAACCTGATGTAAACTTAAGACTTATATATATGATAAATTTGATATACGTTTTTCTCATATATGTAATACTACCTATATGGTGCCTACTATAAAATACCATACAATATAATATAAATGTACCAACAGACGCACACACCATAATACTCTGTTATATATAAAAATATAGTATATATTATATTATATTAATATATTATACTCATGAACAAGATTGCAAATATGCCCGGGTATAATATTCTTGAACAGGTTACAAGCTGCTTGGCGAGCTGTATTTGCGAGCAAGCTTGACAAGTGCTCGTGAGCTGCTTGCGAAACAGATAAGAATTATTTGAGCTTGAAGCAAGCTCGAATTCGACTAATTCTCAACGAATTAAAATTTATTAGCTTCAATCATCTTGACTCGATTACAGCCCTATCTGCTTAAACTTTGATCTTTCTGTTGCTTGAGTGTGTTGTCTGTTTTGCTTTTGTAGAGCTGTGCACTTTGCACCGCTTTAGCATAATATAGAGTTTTAAAACCAGAATGTTATTACTTTCAAGAATTTTAGGAAATCAGATAGAAGATTTTAGTGCAGCATTAAAACAATGTTATGCAGCAGTGGTTGTACAATAAACATATTTCTATCACATGTAAAGTTTCAAACGTATAAGGTTTATGTTCAATGAAGAACAATAAAAAGATAACTTAAATATTGTAGTTTCATTATAGTGTGTGCCTTTTTAGAAATAGTAATGCTATATATGTGAGCAGTTCGAAATGTGTTCAAGTATCCTCTTTTTTGACTTTCTTGTTGCCAGGGTCACTTTGTTTCATCCTTTTTAGCTAAGGAAGTGTACACACCATGCTCTTGACAATGTTCAAAATTATAAAAATATTTGCGAGTCATGCTTGCTATTATTACTGATTAGTGATTGCATATATCTTCTTTGTTTGGTTTCTTTTGTCGTCCAGTAATCCTTTTATCCTTCCAGTTCAAATTTCTAAAATCTATTTAGCCGTAGATTACCTTCTCTATTGTCCCTGTAAGAGTGAGCATATCAGAAGATATTACACTTTTCTTGTGGACCTTGTTTTGGTTCTAACTTCTAACTAAGAATTGTGAAGTGGACACAAGTAGAATTTACCACTGATAATTTATCATCTTTGTTTTGTATAATAGAATTGTGAGTTCACTTTTGTCACCTGTTTTTTATGTTTATAATTATTACGAATTTGTTTGGTGAATCCTGGTACTAGTACTTCCCAAACCTTCCATTCATATATCTTCTGTTCCCATTTTTAGCTATTCCCACTTGAATAATCCTTCGTTTCTCAAGCAAGGAGTGAGGCCTTCCCAAAGTGTATATTAATATAGCATGTGTACTATCATTGTTTTATATTTCTCGTACTGGTTTAGTTTATATCTACATAATATAGATATGCTCTTCTGGTATTGTGTGCTGCACACACACAAATATATTTTATATAAGATCTCTGCAACCTTGCTGCAGAGAGGACGCTTGGAAGAGCAGGTGAGGCAGCACAATGAAAAGAGGGCAGCAGCTGCTACCGTTTCAGAAGTGTCCTCTGCAGAAGCGAAAAAAAGTGATGATGATGATGATTCCTATGATGTGACTCTGGATGATGACTTTCTTACAGCCCTCGAGTATGGAATGCCTCCCGCTTCAGGAATGGTACATACATTAAATAGTTTCTTACGGGGTTCCATCAATTACACAAATTCAAATACACACCCACATGCCCCTCTACATGGCTTTTTATGGAAGAAGCATATCTAACCAAGCTTTCATATACAGGGACTTGGAATTGACAGACTAGTAATGCTTCTCACGGATTCTGCTAGTATTCGTGATGTTATTGCTTTCCCAGTCCTCAAGATTCAGCAATAAGGGTACCCAAATTTTGTGCTGGATGCATTTTAGATTTGATTTGCTAGGTGATGGAAATTGCTGCAGTGTCTATTTGATTCCTATATGACACTGATGAAAGTTTTGGCGTATAAAGTTGGTTATGTTGTAAAAGTGGAGAGAAAGTACAAGACAGCATATTAGAATTGCTCAAGGTGTTTTATACCTGTATTTTACCAGGCATTAGTGATACTTATGGTACGACTATTCTATACTGTAATAACCTGTCACACTGATATACGTAGTATGGTCGACACATTCCAAGTATATGATTATATTTTGATAGAAGAAGAAAGTTCATATCATGCATAAACTTGTAACTTATTTTCAAGGTAATTGATTAAAATGTGTATGCTAGATTACCACAAGTTTCAAGTTTTGTTATCCGATTCATGGTTCATTCTTCTGCTCAATATCAAGTTTTGTGGAAACATTTTATTAAGTATAATTACTATTATATCCCTTAATTTCGGTGCGATGTTATTGTTGTATCTTTTTAAACATTAATATCATCCACATCACAAAACATATAATTAATATATATCCAAAAAATAATAAAATTGTAAAATATATAACTAATATATATCTTAAAATCATAAGATATGTGATCAAGCACATAAACAAAAATCACAAATCATATCAATATTATATATTTCAAAGTATATAATTAATAAAATTATATAACTCATTAGTGATAAATTTTATGAAATTTTTTATATCACATATTCTTTAAAAATTAACATAACTACTGAATATATATTTTAAATCATCACACTATACCTCATTATATTTATAAAAAAAATACATTAATAACCTAATACACTCAAATAGAATATAAAATAAAAAATTATTCTAAGAAAAAAGAATATAAAATAAAATTCAAATTTTAGAGATTGTCCGTGCCTTGCACGAGTGTAAGACCTAGTTCATATATAAAAGCGGAACATGGAGCAATTTGTCTGCCAGAAACATCGGTGAAAAATATAAGTGTTGTTACTCGTTAGACATTAAGGTGGTGTTGCCGGAAAACAAATGAAAAGTCGGTTGAGACGATGATCATGTAATAATATTGATCTTTATTTAATTATTATATTAACCAATACAACACAGTGAAACTTTGATCATTGAATTAGTTTTTTTATCTAAAATATTAGAAACAATACTTTATTCTTAGATCTAAAGAGTAAACACTATTCTTTAGTTCCATAATTCCAATAATATAATATTTTAGCAAGAACTCATTGTTATTTTCGATCACAAAAAGGATAGCTACAAACTTGCTATACTTCTGAAAATTGTGTTCTCTATACTATTGTGTGAGATCATAGTATTAAAGTGAAAGGATCATAGTATTGGAGTGAAAGGTCGAGATAGTCTTTTCAATCATTTTAGCATCAATAATTTTATCAGCGCATAAATTAGTTTTGAACATGTTTTGAATAACATGGATAATTTGCAACAGATTTAAAATCCTGTAACCTTAGATTAATCAGTCATACCTCATCATGTATATGAATAAATAAAAAAAGATTAATGTATAAAAGAAGAATAAACAATTTCATCATACTATACTTAACATAATCAAAATTATATAAATTATTGTTAACATAAAAAGTCACATAATTGTTACATAATAGCATACATTTATACAAACAAAAAATACAACTCAAACACCAAGATTGCTAAGAATATATAAAATTAAACACTTGGTAAAATAAATTAAAATAGAAGAAAAGTACACAAATGATATGATTTTGAAAATGCTACTAACCTAATTTTTCAAGCAATTCTTGTGGTCTAGTGAATAAATTGTAATTTTGAGTATGAGTTAATCAAAACGAAAAACGTTGAAATCCTAAGTTATACTCAAATGAACAACAACAATTGAAATATATATAAACAAACTTCATCATATAAATATATTAATTTAGTCATAAGAGATTAACAAATTTGTAATTCTTGTAGAACTTTACTCAAACATATGATGTACGATAAATTATATATATATAGAGAGAGATTTTTTACCTTATTTCATAAGAAGATAATGGAGTTATAAATACACAACTGACAAATGAAGAATATAAAAATGTTATTTCAAATCATATCCAATTATAATAACTCAAAAATTAGAGCATACAAATACAAATCGGTACAAATAAAAATAAATAAAATTAAGATAAAAAGTTGAATTCATTATCATACATATAAAATAGGAAGATATATATAAAATATGGGGATATAAAAAAGGAGAATATAAAAAAAAGTGAGAAAGAGTTAATTGATGACTAAAAAAAATTAAATTTGAATATATGAATTGAATTTAATAGTTTTTTTAAAAAGACACAACTCTGAAATAACTGAAAAAAATTTGTGACTTTAATTAAACCATACTCCTCCATCCCTAGTTATATGTCCATTTTGACTTTTTTGCAGTTAAATTGACTAATTTTCGCCCGAAACTTAAAAATTATTCGTTTATCATTTTAGAAAACTAGAATATATATTTTAAAGTAGATTATATATACTTTTTAATAATATAAAATTTTAATTTTTTTAGTTATATATTATTATTAAATTATAGTCAAAGATCAGTCAATTTGTGTGCACAAAAAATAAAGTGGATATTTGAATAAAGACGGAAGAAGTAATAAAAGTCAACAAAATCAAATGAAATTTGAATGTAAATAGTAAATACGACAAATATGAAAGGGTAACTTGATAATTGAACACGTAAAAACGTAACGGACTTTATAATATAAATAAATAATTACATTTCTATACTTTCACATAAATACACTTTTATTATTATTATATTTTATCTTAACCTGGTATAATATCCTCATTCCTGACCCGTCGGTAGGAGTGTTCATGGATTGGGTTGGCCGGGTTAAAGTCATTTTTTCTTACTCAACCCAATTAGTTCAGTTTGAAAATTTTCAACCCGTTATGTTAAAAAATATTATACAACCCAACCCTACCCAATTTAAATCTATTTTGGGTCGGGTTGGTTCGGTTTGATCAATTTATAACTAATATTAAAATTTTATATTTTCACGTATTTTAACATAAATTGCGATAATAAAATTTACTATCTCAAAATAAATGACAACAAAATTAAAATAACATTAACGAAATATGTTCATAAATATTAAAATTTATAACTAATTTAATAAATATTTAAAATTTTAAATATATAAGTACTATTATATTAATATCTAATATATAAATTATCATGAAATTATAAAATATTGGATGTAATTATATATTATGTACTATCTCCAGAGAAGGTCCAGCACGCATTTTAAGGTGCATATAAAATATAGTTCCATAACTTATTTTTAATTTTTTTTCTGAATAAAATTTTTAATTTTTTTTTAAAAAAATAAGTTATGGAACTATACTTTATATGTACTTTAAAATGCGTGCCGGACCTTCTCTCCGAAACGTTAACAATTGGGTGGGAGTAAGGGAGTACCATATAATATATACATATCGGGTTGGGTTGAGTTGATTATAATAATTTTGAACTCATACACAATCCAATTAATTCGGGTTAAACTCTTTTTAACTCAACTTAATATCGGGTATTTTATTTTTAATTTAATCGGTCAAAATAAAGATCAATTTGAGTCAATTTAATCGGGTTTTGTGCCCGTCGGGAGCACCGAGCCCTTTCGTTATTAATCCGATATACAATTAGTCCGGGTCGGGCATGTAGTTATCGGGTCCAAACCCGAATTCAACTAATCACTATAAAGTTGAAGCTTAAAAAGTTGGGGAATTTGAGCAGTTAAACTGAAAATGGGAGAAGTTTTATTTGAACTTGAACAAGTTCTTCGTTCCAAGAAGGTACATTTACTTATCAATTATGTATCTATTTATCTATATACACTTAATTACTCTAAATGATCTAGCTTATTGTCTGTAAAGATTAAATGATGATTTAGTTGTATTGGGAACTTTTTCTTTAGACATAAAAATGATTTCTTTAACAAATTTTTGGAGGATTCAAGTAATTTTAGAACTTGGGTAATTTGTGGTTCTTGTTATAGTTGTGTTTATATTTTAATCTCACAAATTGTTGTCCACTTATTTACCTTGTTTTTGGCCATTTTCTAATGTTAGAATTTAAATTGTGATTTAATTTTCCCACAAAATGTTAACAATTTTTTAAGACAGAAACTGTATTGAGATTTTGCCTTTTACATACTTTTGAATAGATAAGTTATTTCAAAATTTGAAATTTGGAAATAGAATACGATACGAATGTTAAATTTGAATATTCTTTGTGTCCTTTTTCCATTATATTTTTTTATTTGACATTGTTGGGTGGTGAAGTTAACAAGTGAAGAAGCGAATGTGCTCATGTCATGCAAGGCTGATGCTATTAGAGGTTTTACTATCGGTGCAGGTGCTTCTGGTGGTGTAGTTTGGTTAGGTACTCTTTTGCGCTCTTTTAAATTTTAAAACATTGTTTTCAGTCAATAATCCATTGTTCGCCATCTAACATTTTATGTGGTGCCATTGTTGATGTTGGTTCTTAGATGTGTTCTGTAATGGAGCAGATTAGATGGTACCTCAAAACGAAAAGAAGGGATCGATGCTTACTGATAATTTATCTGAGTCCATTTATATTTCTAAGCTAAATGATTTTCCCACTCATTTTCATCTAAAATATTTCTAAGATAATAGTTTGCAATATGCATATGCATTTGTGGTATGTTAGATACTTGGATACCATTTTTATCATAATGCTGCGGCATTGTACATGGTAGAGGACATATTATTGCGACAGAGGTCTGTACCTCTATGCAAATGAATTTTTTTTCTAAGTAATATATATTAAAGAGGATATGGCTGTTGGCTTATAAATGCATGCAGTTCAAATATTTTAAAATTTCTTCTATAATTGGCAGCTAACTCCTTTAAAATTGTAATGATCGAGAAAACCTACAATACTTAACTACTAACGCCAGGGAAGAGTTTAAATAGCACATAAATTGAAGTACAAATTGCATTTCAAGTAGAGAGGTATAGATTACTTCTTCACCGTAACAGCTCAGTCTTAACAATAGGTAAAAAAACATACTGCACTCTAACTACCAATGTTTCAGTAAATATATATTAAACATACTTTTTCCCACTTTACCCGGTTAGTCATGTGCATGTAGCATAAGACATCTATTGGTCTATTGGCATGTGGTTTTTATGTGTTCCCTTTATGCTTTGTGAAGTCTATTTTAGAGTCCACTCATAAAAGTATATGTATCTAGTGATAAGTTTTTTCTTCCTGCAGCCACAAGAAGGCTTGGCCATATACTTCGCACCAACCTTGTAGGAGGTAAGGAATAAAAATTTACCTCTCTGTATCCTGATTGAATTTGTGATCCTTTCAGATGTTACGTGCTGCTGAGTATTATAATTTCATACTATATGAACTTTGTATTCATATACTTGATGTGTATAAGTGCGTCTGTGTGTGTGTGGTGTATTTAAAGAGTTCATCAATGTTTATACTTTTTTCTGGAGTAGGCTTTTCTGGGCACATGTTATATTGCCGTGTGAAGCAGTTTTGTATTTGTTTATTGTATTTGCTTCAGGAATTTCACGAAGAATATTTTAAATCCTTCTTTTCTTGTGGATTTGGGATACAGAATAGTGTAGTCCTTCTGTTGCACTGCACTTACCAATAGATTGAGCTTGTATATAGTGAAAAAGGCAACCTGAACAGCTTCATATAGTAGATTAGTAGGACATATCATGCTGACTCCATGTCAGATAAAATTGTACTTGGCTAAAAATCTAGCGACGAGCTTGTGTCTGAAGCATTAGTGACATATGCTACTTGATGGAGTTCTGAACTATCGTAATAATCGGTTTGTATATGAAATTCCTCCACTGTAAATTGCTAACATGGTTAACTATCATGTGTAAACATAAATTATGGGTAACACTCAACATTGAAACCTCATGGACTGCAATATTTAAAACAATTCAAAACATCTCTTTCTAGGTTTATAGCCATAACTAAATATTTTCCACCATCATTTTCAGCACGAAGCATTGAAAACCAATGGCTCAACTTCAACACCTTGCTACCAAGTTTTTCTGTTTATGTGAACAGTTCTCATTTTATTAAATAGATTTGTAAATGGGTTTTGTGGCATAAAGAGAGAACCCCTCCGTGGTCCCTAGATCATTCAAGCATGAAGATCTTCCTGACAATAGACAAAGTTAGAGGGCAATACTGTACTCCTTTGTGTCTTCAAATATATTAAAATAACTTTAAAAAAAATACAATTTCTTTCGTGTTATGTGCACAGAATTTTATTGAAAGAAAGAGGGATAAATGAACCAGTGCTATGTTGATCGAACTCTCAACTGTTTTTTTTTTATTCGAAGAATTTAACTTTGGACAGAATGTAACCTATGCCAGTCATCATTTTTCTTGTAGTACATTATGGTAGCATTAGCATACTACCATCTTTTGAAACTGTGGTTGGACCTTGACTATTCATCATTCAGAAAAATGTAGAAGTGTTTAAGTTGGTTAGGACGCTGATTGATGTTTAAGACTTTAAGATATCATTAAAGTAGGTGGATTCACAATAAGCATTGATGTTTGGTATCTATCAATTGTTCTTATTCAGAAATGCTATATGCTGGAGAGTGGAGACTGATATTTGAACACTATTACATACTTTAAAATTGGAGAGATTAGTATGACAACTTCTCTCGCATCTTGTATAGGATGAGGCCACCATGTTAAGGCATGTTGTCTAGGTTCGGACAATCAAGCTTTGGACTTTTATGTCCCGATTAATAGCCTGACCACTTTTTGTTTAAAGTATACTCTTAACTCTGACCACTTTAAGATTGATTATTGTAAGCATACCATATTCTTGCAAATTATTGGATCCTCGATTTTTAGCCGAAGCAGTTGTACCATGTATGCATTGCTTAACCGGTGGACTTTGCATATTTGTAGGAATTGCTATATTCTCTGGACTGTATAGATTTGGGAAAGCACTTGATTCCTGTGTCGAACATATTCTAAACCAGAAGGGAAGTCGAATGCAACAAGAGTTAGCAAATATGTATGTTTTTTATCTTGTCCACTGATTTAGTCATTTAGATGCGTACTTTTCAATTTTCAGTTGCCTGCATTGATTAATGTACTGTAAGCACATCTATATTCTTTGGCATTTTAAGGGTGATATGTAACCGTCATGTAATAAGTGAGAGATCCCAATATTTTCCATACTTGACGCTGTCACTTTGTGAATCCCCATATATATGTGTGTGTGAAACTTCGCAAACACTAAACAGTAACTGTAGTGCCGATTAAATTATTCAATAGTTGTATATTTATAAATTAGTAATCAGGCAAGAGTTAGTTGTAAGGTTGGTACTATTTTTTTTAATCCTTTTTCATGATGCTACTACTCTATACTTTGCTTTACCAAAAATGCTTCTAAACATGTATTGTCAGTTGGGTCTACTTATCATAGGCCCACTTATGCTCAGCCCTAGAGTTTTAAATTAAGCTGCATTCGAAGAGTCTGGGACAAGTTTGCAGGACTTGATTTGTTGGTATATATTAGCTACGCCTAGAAATTTGGTGCACCGAGTACATCAACTAATCAAAAGATACAGTTTAGTTGACCAGATTCATAGTTGACTTCTTGACTTAGGAGGAGTGCATTAAGATTCAAACATGGCTTCATGTTCTAACCTAGATTACAAATTAACCGGAATAGGAATTTTCTAGATATCTTTTTTTGTTAAGAACTAATAGGAATCCATCAGCATCACAAAAGGGAAAGATACCCATTTAACATTATGTATACATCGAATGGTAAAGAGGAAATAAAAATTCCATTCCCCACCCAAAGGCCTTAGGAAATGCTGTGGAACAATTTTTGTGCAAGTTTTTGATTCAGTTCTCTACACTATGTATCCGCTCATGTGGTGTTTTGTATCTAAATAGTTAATTTCTTTTTCCCTGTGGCAGAATGGTAAGGAAGTATCAGGATGATCCGCCAATGATGCAGCGCATCTCTAAGCATTTTTACCCTGAGAATGTGTTTGATGATTCAAGTGTGGACCAGCTAAAACTAAGGTGGCGTTATCGGAACTTTTTTGTTGAGGATGTTCCTCAATCCGAGAATACATGGGATGACTCCAATAATGAGAAAACTGATGTCAAACCTGAGAAAAATGATGTGAAACCGGAGCCCATCAATGTATGTGCATTTTTCCCAATTATCAATTCAACTCATTTATAAAGAAATATGGTGTTGATGGAAGTATAAAATGAAATTTAGTGATGAAAAGTGATGCCACATCTTGTCATTGCTGGAGCAGTTCTTGTTGCATATCTCTTACGTTTTCAAAAAACTTTATCTCTGTGTTTTGTGGGAGCACTGGACGTAAAAAAATTGAAAGAAGGAATTATAATCTAATGTTTCAGCGCCTTATCTTCTTCATACTTCCTCTTTTAGAATGTATAATGTAGAAAATTTGCTGGAGACAAATTTATTCTAAATAGTAAATGCATTTGAATTCAGTATATAATATAATTTGATTTCTTGGTGCAAAATGCACATATTAATTAACCCATTCATTATTGCAGGTGAACAGTGAAGTTGAACCAATGTCAGACCCTTTTGATTTTGTTTTTGGGATATCACCTACAGTTGATGAGGTAAATCACCCAGCTCCCTCCACCATGGTGCCTAACAGGCATAGTCGAAGTCATAAAAGATCCAAACGTAGGCAACGAATTCTCAAACGGGAAGCTTCCCTAAATGTGCAACATGCTTTGGCAGATTTGAACATTTAGTATTGTTTATTTATTATGCTAATATGCACACTGGAGGAATAAATTATGTCTAGTTAAGTTGGAGTTTCGAGAAGAAACTGATCCTCGGTGGATTTGTGGTCATCATTGAAAATTGGTAATACTGATGCAATATGCATGACCATTATGAACAGCTTCATATAAGGCTTCCCTTAGGGAATGTCGAAGAATAGCAACTATAAACTTTCTTAAGATGTTAGTAGAATTTAGGGGCACCCATTTTATTTGTTGTGATTAGGGTTCCTGGTTCTCTAGAAAACTAATGCATCGCCAGTGATACTGTCAAATATATATTTGGTTAATTGAGCTTTGCTTTCTATTTACCAGACATGTGTTTGAAATAAAATTAAAATTAGAACTTCAAATTTTAATAGGAAAATTATAAAATTTACGAAATGTTTTTTTGTACACGTTTTATTTCACTGCAGATAACAAGTTTAGGTTACATTGACTTGTGTTGATTACCTCAATAAAAACTTATGATGATTCTGAAGCCAATGGTTGACAACAATGATGCCTCTGTTAATCAAAACGAATATATACCCATATCCATATTTAGACAAATTTTATTATTCCTTTATGTTCTTTCCGTCTAGAATATTAGTTTGTATGAAGATTTTAATTTTATCACATAAACAAATTGTATTTTTTAATTGATAATTAATATTCTTAAAGCTATTAATTTCATGGAGGTGCATGCTTCTCACAAGGTCTGTATATAGGTAAACCTATTTGGTTTCCTGTACATACAGCATCTTGAACAAGAAGAAGAATCAGATTCCATGCCATAAACTTTATGATTCCATTCCATATCCATCCCAATCTTATTAACATTCTTGTAGTAACCTTATTATTAATTTTATTCTATTCCATTTCTATCAACTCTCCTCCTATACATATCGAAGCCATGAGGGTTGTTCCTCTGTCAACCAAACGCAACCTCACATTCCTCAACGATCAGAATTCTCCGATGGATCAATCTGGCCCTCGAAAGCTCCGTCGCCTCCCTCACGTCTTCGGAAAAGTGCTGCAACTCCCCTTCGGTTCTGATGCTGATGTCGTCATCGAGGACACTGCTGATGCAATACGATTTATAGCAGAAATTGAGGACTTTGATTTTTCTGGGGGTCAAAATAATGTCAGGGCGCATGCAGTGGAGATTCATCCTGGTGTGACGAAGATTGTGATCAGGAATGGAGAAATGGGAGAGTTGTTGGTGGATCAACTTAGGGTTGATGTTTGGAGGTACCGGCTTCCACCTGTGGCATTGCCGGAGTTAGTGACAGCGGTGTTTGTTAATGGACAACTTATTGTGACAGTGCCGAAAAGTGAGGAGCTTGGGGCGTTGAGGAACGGGAATAATGGGGCATTTCCGAGAATTGTTATTGTACAGTAAATTTTCATGCAGAACATTTTTGCTGTATTCTTGAGTTCATATTGAGAAATAAAGGAAGGATATGTAGATACGTCTTGAATATTTTTCCTCACGTTTGAAAAAATTGAGATATGAACAGAAAGCGATCTCTTCTGGGATCACAGTGTTAAAATTTTCATATCACTGAGGAAAAGCTATTGATTCAAGAAATTGGTTCTTGAATAATATGATGCTGGTAAACCCGGTTCCTAACAATTTTAGGAGAACTGATAATTTGAGTTAAGAGATTTCAAGTTCGAGTCCTTACTTTGTTTTGTAAAATTGTCAAAGGGGATTATAATCCATAAATTAGTTCACAATATATAGACAGGAGGATTAAATAATATTTGGATTTTGATCGAGCAAACTGTCAGAGATTGATTTTATTTGAAAGCAATTATTCTGACTATTCAGTTGTGATTATGATCAAACAAGTATAAATTGAGTCAAATATAGTGTCAGAATTAAGTTTATGTTTAACTCAAATATATCGTTATCTCATTGGCTTAAATATTATGGAATGCACAAACTATAAATTCGTAATTTTTGAATTATAAATTTCCAAGCAAAGATAACTAATTGTTTAAATGTACAAGAAACAATAATAATCCTTCGAAATAAAGATCTATTGGTGTCTAGTTTATAGTTCGGTTGACTATTTCATATCCTTGAGTTCAAGCACAAGTTTCATCTGATTAGCTCTGTTCCAAACTGAAGGAATGCATCTGGGGGCATGCTAGCTCAGAGTTTTTCTTCATATAGATTTTAAAGACGTATATTAATTCTCTCGTTTGATATGTCGTATTCCGAATCCTCAGACTTATTTCAAGGCTCACTGCGTCTGATCAGCCTCACATTCGAGTCCCCGGTATAAACTCTGTGTCTTATAATGTAGGATTTGGGACCATAGCCTAGATGAGCATTCTATCTTTCATCAATGCTGATGATTTTTCTAAAACTACTAGTATATTAGTGTACATTGCAAGTTCTATATAATGTAAAAACCAAACATTATACTCTAGTTTAAAGTATCAATGGTACTATATATCTTAAAAGCCTATTGATAATATTGTAACTATTGTTTACAAGGATTGTTCCGATGTCATAATGACCATACTTAGATATGTAATCCTTTGTAATGTATTCAGGAGAGTTGAGATATGAAAATAAAATATTCAAATGATGGAATAACAGTGTATATAATGCATTAAGCAATGTCATGAAATCTTAATATGGAATAGAAAACTAACAGCGGGCTTTCTCTGCGAAGTTTTGCAATAATACTCCCCCGGATCAATTAATAACAGATACATATATAATAGTATGATTGCAGAAAATCAACCATAATTCTTCAGGATCAATATTACAGAAAAAAGGAGGAAGACTACAGGAGAAAATGTTAGGCATGGAAGTGAGGCAAAAATTATACCAGCTTCATCTCCAAAAGAAACAGCCTCATCTAATCATCTAGGAGAGTACTTCATAAAAGCATATAGCTCCCAAAGTTGTCTTGAACAGCCACCAAGTTAGCCGAAAAGGCATATAAATTCGTACTTGTAGAACAGAGTAACATAAAAAATGCCGGAAGTATCTTTTGTGCAGCTTTTGGAAAATGAACATTTATACGAAAAGAAATACAGACAGACACAAACTCCGGCTATAAGATAATAATGGCAGAGGCACCCCCTGTTACTTATAAGTCATATCTTGCCTTAATTGAAATGATTGTAGTAGAAACCGTTTAAACCTCAGATACATTTTGATTATCTATACAAACCAGTTGGCTAAGTGCTGTCATCACATCAAGGATCCAGAAGGAAAATGTTTCCCTTGTTATGAAACTGTATAGTGTATACCTTATTGACTTATTCTCATGCAACGTGATTTTCTTTCTCATCATCCAACTGTAAACAAATGTAAAAAAGCTTGCCCTCTCATAGAATTCTTTAGCATCCAAATGTAAACATATGTAAAAAAGTTTGCCCTCTGATCGAATACTTTAGCAGAAAATTATACTCCTGGGATTATTCAGAACTTGGTTCTCATTACAACCATACTTAATCCTTTGAAATTTAATCTCATGGACTTTTCTTTTCAACATTTTCTGGTTCATTTGAGGACGACTATTTTTTTTAACATCTTTATCTCATCAGTACTATGAACTATCTATCCCCGTAGAATGAGCTAGTTCATGGGATAACTTAAGGATGAAATTTAGAATAACAGACAAGAAAATAGCTATGCAGCTCCTGTATTATAATCCTTGTACGCAAACATAGGCTTCACTGTGCACTTTAAAGTTATCTATCTTGGAATATATGGTGTATTAGAAGTTTAAACATGCAGACGCAAGTGTATAATGGAATCCAATTGGTACTCGGCATATGGAGAATCTACCGAAGTTGAAATTCGATACATTTGCCTTTTGATACAAGAAGTTCTAAATTGAGGCTTGGGCCAAAATGGATCCTAAAGATGTTGAAAATACAAGATTCATCATGCTTTAGGCAAAAATTCAAAATGACACTTCAAATTATACGAAATGCTCTTCTATACTCGTATTTATCAGTAAATCTTATGATGTGTTTTTCATAATCAATGTTTTTCTATATTCGCAGAGTCGCAGTTAATAAAAAACCTTGTAAGGATGTTATCAAAAATTTAGAAAGCTGGCCTCTATTTGAGATAAAGTTGCTTTACAAAAAGATAAAGGGAACAACAAGAGACGGGAGTGTTCTGTATGATGTGAAATATCACATGTAACTGACAGTATTGAAGGCGATTATAATACCTTCACTGCTGTGGCCTTTGAGGGAGAGCCTTAGGTCTAGATCAGGATATCAGTGTCTTGGTATAGCACTACTGATTCCCTTGCAAGTCCTCATGCAAAACCATTAACTGTTCTGCCACCTGCTTCAGTTGCAGAAGTGCATATGCGAAATAATAGCATTAGTAAAGCTCATAAAAAATCGCTGGGAATGATAAAATCATGACAACTAAATGAATTCTTTTCATTATGGCAGCAAGGTCATATCAATTTACTGTTGTAGCTTGACAGTTTGACACTGCCACTAGCGATCTGGTAGCTTCTTCAAGTATTCACTTGCTTCACAAATTATTAGAAAAAAACAGAAATTCCACTAGGCATATTGCGTCTGTTTCACAAAAAGACCATTCTGCCAAAAAAATTCCTTGCGATGATTGAATTAAGTTATAATATGAAATTAAGTTTGTGAACATTGTTATGTTATAGTAGCACATGCTGTGTTCTTGTATAACTGAAAACAAGTAAAAATGAGACTCTTTTGGTGGAAATAAGGTGTATTAAATAACACTGTAATTATATACAAGTATAACACTGTATGCAATAAAGTTAAGTGTATGCCGCATAAAAAATTCATCTGGAACTGATTTTTACCAGAAAGGAGAGGAGTTTTAACAAGAACTTGAAGGTTGCATAGTGCTATTCCAATGTTGATGCAGTTATAGCCAATGCAAGGGAACATTAAAACGCAGACACAAAGGAACTGTTAAAATGTTTCACTTAAAATTACCGAAGAAAGGTTATATACTTTGAGCCCGTTTAAATTTTGTCTTTTAAATTTTTTGGAAGGGGGATATCTCTTTCCAACCTGTACAAACTAAAGTTGTAACACTTGACCAGATCATGTTTTTCAGAGGAAAAATGAGGAAGATCTTTCAAGGGGCAGCTAATATAGCTGAGTGTATTAAATTAGGCTTTAACCACATCCATATGAAGTATAATTTAACAGCGCATACTACAAGATATTAATGTGATCATTATATTGAGTAGCTGTCCCCAGAATCACTAACACTGGAACTGATCTTCCTCAAATATGAATAATAATGTGATCATGTAACTGGCTTCACAAAAAAATGGCATTTTACACACATCTAGTTTCATACATTGTAACCATGTTTTGTTATGAAAACAAAAGGAGGTTTTATATGAAGGAAAATCATAGCACCCTTTTGTAAATTTTAATTCCTCATTTCATTCAAGGTCACTTGTAGACCGCTTGATTAAGAAATAATCCAATTTCCAGCTCTTATGCAAAGAATGGATTCAAATTGCACAAGAATTCAATCTTCTACCACTGTCCCCCCCCCCTCTCCCACTCCCCCTCAGAAAAATTTATTAACCAAGGCCAATTAATCAATAACACACACAATGTTTTTGCCTTCGAGAACAAAATCAAGAATCAGACACATTTAGCACATAATAAAAACAAAAGCCATACCTCTTCGATGCTTCCATCTTCAATCTCTGTGTTGAAAGTTAATAACAAGCTTTCATGTAATAAACTCTCTAAATCCTCTACTGATAGAGGCGCTGTCAATCAAAAGCCAACCAAAAAATTGCAACTTTCTGTAATTATTCCATAGAAACCACAAAAATATCTCAAACCCCTTCAAAATATGATACTAAAAATCTAGACTGTGAGGAAAAATGGTGAGAGCGTGCTTTCCATCTCGGTGATACCATCACACAGTTTTGATTAATAATAAAGGAATAAAATCTAAAAATGATCGACTTGTACAATAAAACTTATCATGTGAATAGCATGCAAATAAAATTACCAAGAAAATGAAAGAATGTGGATCGAAACTCGTACCTTTGGATATAAAAAACCAAGATTCGATATCAGAAGCGAGTTGGTGGGATTTGTGGAGAGAATCATTGCCTCCCCATTTGTTCTCCACTGCCATCTGGAGGGCATTCCATTTGGACAATATGTTCCAAATGCCTTGTCTTAATGCAAACGCCGTAGCTGGTTTTCGCTGATGGGAGGGTGGTTGCGACACGGCAGCAACGCCATTTCTGTCGACACCTTCCATCTTTCTCTTACACCAGAGGAGGAAGAAGAGAAAGATGAAAAAATGATCGTTGAAGGTGGCGCCAAAAGGTGGAGAACAGGGGAGGAAATAAGAAAATAAATACTCTTATGTGTTTAAATAATATCCTTTATTGTTTGAATGCTAAGATTGAAGATATTTTTTATGCTACAACATGCTCATTTTTAATATTTCAGCTTTTGTTTTTGCAATTTGGAAGAATAAAATTTTAAATTATGGACTTGCAGCTTTTAACTCGGTAAATAAAGTAATATATTTCTAAAAAAAATTTAAAATTTTCATTGAATGGTTTTTTTGACAAATTTATTGAATGTTTTAATATATAAGAAAATAAAATTCAAATTGAACACGATCAAATTTTGAGAATTTTTTTACAGAATATAATTTTGGCTCGGTTTGTTTGCAGGAAAACAAGAAAGTTTTCCTAATTTTTTAGCATTTGTTTAGCATCATTTTTCAGGAATCAAACAAACACAAGAAAATCAGAAATTTCCTAAAATTGTTCAATCCTTGTAAAATAATAGTACCAAGTATTGATAAAACATTGGAGTGAAAACACTTTCGAAAGGGGCAAATCGATGATTTCATAGATAGATGCAAAGACAGACTATATATCATGAAATTATAGATGGAACAAGTTTAAAACCAGATCAATCAATCATGTAATGAAGTTTAGGACAAAATCTAAGTTTATAAACCCCAAACAAGGGAATTGAAATATTGGACAGTGCAATCATACATCTAGAATTCTTAAAGAAAAATTAACCAGGCAACAAAATCTTAATGCACATCACAAGGTCTGTAAAACTAGGTAGAACAAACACAATAAGGATATTACAATCGTTAAAACTAGTTTTGTTCAGCTGCACCTGCCGGACCAACAAGGACACCTTGTGCAGAGCCTTCCTTTTTACTGCCATCATCTTTCACTTCATCAGCTTTTTTAATCCTAATCTTGTATTTAGCCTCAAAGTCAGCGATTTCCTTCTTTTTCTTTTCCAAAGCCTCATTAAGCCGAGCTATCACCATCTCAAGCCCCTCCTTATTGTGTTGCACAGCTGGCAAGACTTCTTTAATGGTTCTCTCAACCAGCACACCACCAATCATGCGGTAACACCGGCGAGACTGATCTAGAGGCTTTATGGCATTGATTACCAATGAATGCTCACTCACCTCCATCTCTAATTCAGTAATCTTTGAGTAAACTTGGTTGATGTCAGCCCTCATGTTGCCATATATGGTGGCAACTGCTTGCTCATTAACAGGTTCTTCAGCTTTACCAGCCATGAAACTGATTCAATGAAGACATAATACTCAAAATCTACAATATGATGATATTTACAACTTACAAAGATTTAATGCAAATAACACATACACTAAGATTTCAATTATGAAACAACAATCATGCCAAATGACAACTAGAGAATAGTGCATTTCTAATTAAGTTACAAACATTCATGTACTGAGCTCAAAGTCTCAATTATTCTATGCAGTTTGTATATAGTTTCCTGCCATGATGACATACTTCACAATAAGAGATATTTAACCGGCCATTAATAAATTATTTTCTGGAGCTGCTTAACGTAAAACAGATATTTTGTGCACTATAAATATATTTGTGCATTCTGTGTATATTATCTATCATAGTCAAGAATTCAAAAAATGAATTACTAGACAAACCCGGACCTCAATGTTAAAAATGGTAACCACCCTTGTAAAACCAAATCATTCTTAGAAACCAACCGGACCCACAGATAACTAAATAAGAAAATAATTTTTATGTGCCCTTTTACAATTTATCTTCCTATTATAAACATCTTTGCTATTTGCAGCACAAGTTTCATTTGGTGAACTGGTAGAAATAAAACAGTAACAAATATGACAGTCTGATGATGTGGCCATTTGGCTATTTGTTAAATTAGAACAAGCACAATAAATTGAACATGCACAATAAATTGAACATGCCATCTTCTGAGTAATTCTAAATACAAAAACTCAGTCCACGAACCTTGAATTTACTAATGCATTATACAAATGACGTATCTACAGTTAATAAGGTAATAGATTGCAAGCAGCACGAAGACCTAAAGCCTTCCAGTTGTAGAGGTAATATACTTTCATTCTGGATTATCTATATCCCATCGACCACAAAATTATACCCACATACCCCTTGACAGATATTGCCCAATTAATCAGGATATGTGACAGAGTTCCTAAGATACAGAAACAGAGAGTAGAGAGCTACGAGAAACCTGAAAGACATTTGAAAGACCAGACAACAAGAAGTAACGATTAAGGTGCATCAAGCACATAAAACAATTAAAAGGTACGGCTTTTGCATCTTGTGACTTCTCTTCATTTGAAGTCATAACACGTGTAATCGTAACATCGATTAAATAACAACATGATCCACAACTTTTACAAATAATATTTAACACGATATATATATGCCCCTTAGTTTTCCATAACAACCAAGTCCTAGTCTGCGCGTAAATAACTTCCAATATCCATTTCACTCACTATACTAAACTTAATCATCCAAGTGTCAAGCCAAAGATCTTCTTCTCAAAACTACCCCATTCTCTAAAAATCAAATTTTGAATAAAACTTGGAACTTTAAAAGTAAAACCCTACAATAAAAAATTCAAAAAACAAGAAAATCATAATTTCTTGGTCATTTTATTCAATTATGTATGAATTGATTGATACCCTTAACAAAGAGCTAGCTTTAAGTTAAAAACTGAATCAGGGTTATGTTTATAGATCCCTAAAACAATAGAAACAACACAAATATATAGATACAAAAACATCATATAATTGACTACATATATACACAAGGTTGCAGTAATAACAATAGAAAAATAAAGATAGTACCTTTGTGGGTTTGTAGAAAAATCCCAAATTTGAGTGTTCAAGGTGGAATGAGGAAGAAAGAGAGCTTTGAAAATATACGATTTTGGGGTTTAGTTGTGCGTAAAATAATTTTTTTAAAAAGTTAAGGGCTTGATACTGTTCATTCCAAAATTTATTAAAATAAATATTTTATTTATAAAATTATAAATTAATTTGTTAAAATAAAATAATTTATATATATATATATATATATATTTCATATATTGAATTAAAATGAGAGGAAAGAGTTGCAAAGTATATGAAAATTATATTTGAATTATAAATTAAGAAATGAAAATGAGAAGAAAAATGGAGGATTTTATAAATAAAGAGATGTAAAAAGTAACGTTTAAATAAAATATAAAAGAAAATTTTCTTCAAGGAAAAAAGCATAAACATAGATAGATGGTGAGATAGTGATTAGTTTAATTATTAAGAAAATTTAGTCCCAAAAATTGCGTTTGAGGTGGTGTAAATATTTTTTTAATTGTTAAATTAAATACCTTATAAGTTATTATTTAAAATAAATTTAAACAATTATAAATTTATAAATATTAAAAATAAATTTAATAATGTTAAATTTATAATTTTTCTTAAATTAAAAATAAAATATAAACATATGAAATTAAATTTACAATTAAAATATCCAAAAAGAAAATGATATAACGAATTTGTAAATTGTATTAGAAAATTAAGGGTGTATTCAATATTTTCAAGATCCTGAAATTTGCTCATTTCAAAATTGGTTTTAACTAAATTTGCAGAAGAAAAAAAAAGATGGGTACATCTTTATATATATGGATTTTGGTCACGAACAAATATTTTTTATTAATAACCATTTAGCCCTTTTTATAATGGAGTTCAAAATTTTCTAATATGTGTATTTAAATTACGAATAAGAGACGTAACCTTCTAGATTCACATGAAAAATCAAATGTTAAAACATTCCGCGGGAATTGTCACGAAAAAGGACTCTTCACACATTCTTCAACTAATTTTTTAAAATAACAAAACCAATACATCCTTTCATATTCTCTACTTTCATAGCATGAACATCAATAACTCTTTCTGTTTTGAGTAACTCCTATAGTGTGCAAATTGTATTAATATCATAACTTTCTTAATTTCTCTCTTCGGTATCAGTTTGTGAAGGATCTTCGCAATCAACTCGTTTCTTTTTCTTGTTAATACCTATAAAAACGACCATTTTTCAACCATCATCCTCATAATCAAAAGCACAAAAAATAACCATTTTATACCAGTTCCTACATGATGATAGACACTACGAACATCTACAATTATGTGCGTGTGTATGCGCATTCTATCTGATTCTTGATATTTCCTTGCCAAATGAGTTTTAAAATTCTCATGATTAGTCATTTTAGAACTTTAATTAATAGTGATATCAAGTAAATTTATGTAAACCCCTACATGTGTGCAACTATCTAATTTATGCATTTTTATATTTTAAAGTCTAATTAACATTTCTCCTACAGTGTTGAAAATCTTTTTCAATTCTAAACGCATAACATATAGATATACAGATATCATGCAACAATTAGGATGCACATAAAACATTTGAGTATATGCCGTCTGATAAGTGAACACTGATCATTTTCTAATTCCAACTTCATATATTCCATTTTCCAAAAATTAGACATGTACTTTCCATATTGATAAGTATTAGTATTGGTGTACTAGAAACAATACTATTAGGTTTTATTGAAAACAATTATGGATTATGTTCTATTGATTTTTGAATAAATATTTATTGTGTCTTTGTTTACTGCGTAATAAATTGAAAACATAATAAATGTCCTTGGAATTTTGATACGTATTATATATCTTTAAGTATGTGACTTAAAAATGAGATTATATGAATAGTATCTTATTCCTAAAATTCCCTAGTCGAGTATTATTATTTAAGGACAATAATAATGCACAAAGACTAGTATGTTTCTTGACAGATGACCACATCTCATTGGTCATAGGTATGGGGATACTAAAGTCAAGAACATAANTGATATGTCCCAAATAATGGGTAACAATGACGTAATTAAGATAGAAGGGGGGTTGAATAACTTAATTACCCTTTTAAAATATTAACGATGTATTAAAAAAAAATATATTTCTTTACTTCTTAAAAAGTGTTACCCTTTTTAATCCAATTTTTAAGTGTGGAAAGTAAAGAGTAAGAGAAAGAGAATACCACACAAGGATTTTTATCCTGATTAGGACCACATATATATTGTTAACTAAATATATAAGCCCCCTTAGTCTAGTCCCCGAGCACCTCCCCGGTCTCGAGATTTTGTTACTTAAACACACTCCTTAGCGTAGGCGGAGAAGCCTTTACAACATACAAATATTTATCTTGAAACGTAACTCCACGTTACTTTCTCAAAAAAAATGTACAAGAACCCTACAAGACTTGTCTCGGAAAATAACTCCACGCTATCTCCTCAAAGCCGTTGTAGCCCTTGGTGTAGTATTTGTACTTCTAACAAATTACGGTCTTGGGTCTTAGATCGGGTCTTGGGTCTTTCCTTTTCCTCACGGCGCAAAGACAAATAACTCCCCGTTAGAATACCTAAGGCTTGGGTCTTAGAACAAGGATCACCTCACGTCACTTCACCTCACGTACGTGTAGAATACAATATCTACAAAAATCAACTTTCAAAAAGAAAAAGAGTTTTAGTCTAGAATGTTACAGTTCTAGGTCGGTGAGACAACAATAATATTCTAACAAGTAAGAATATTAATGCAACAATTTACACAAGTTATATTTAAAGCAATTAAGCAATAAATATGAATATAACTTAAGTGCAAATTATATTATTAATATATGTGCCGAATATAATTTTAATGTCCTAATATATATTAATATTAATTACTTAAGTACAACTTCTTTGAGTCAAGGATATCTCGATTTATACGGAAGTTGATACGTTAAGTAGAAGTAGTACCGAAATAGTACAATATATTCTATATGAATATATTAAGAAGTCGAGTCACTCTTAACACTTTCGTGCTAAACAATGTGACTATTAAAAACCGCTCTGTTTGCTAGATAGCTAAACGCTAATCTTAAATTACTTGCACTTTGGAGACTTCGAAGGTTACTAATAGGCTAGTTAAGCTTTGATCTAGAACTTGTTCAAATTAGAACACGTTATTCACGGATAAAATTCAAGCCAAGATTATAGTGACTCAAAGTCAATAATAAATAGCTTGTTTAAATTTCATCCAAATCTAGAATATAAGCTTAGAACCTTTTTACATAAACCACTAAAAAGTGTTCATGTAAGAAAAAGATCAAACACCGAAAGGAAGTATAAAGATGAATATTAAACTAAACATTAGAAAGTGCAAGTCTAAATTCAATCTTCCTTTTTAGGCACTTTAATTGCCAGATATAATATGTAGAAGCACTTGGCCAGTTAAGGCTTGAATGAAAAGTCTTTAAAAAGATTTTCTTTAATTAATAGGAAAATGTTACCACAATTCACCACAAGTTTGCTGAAATAATTCGTCAAAATTTTGATCGGAAAACTCAAAAAGATTGGATTTTTCACTTATCAAAATAAACGAATATTAAAGAGAAGAAGATGGGTAGTTGAAGGCCTTTATATTTTCCAAAAAGTTACCAAAAGCTTGCTGGAAAAATTCACCGAAGTTTTGACTGGAAAAATCAAAGTGGCTGGATTTTTCCAATACAAAAGGGGCCGAATATTTCAAGCTACTACTGGGCTAGATGGAGCCTTTTTAGAAAGAGAGATTCAAGCTAGAAATGCTTAGTTTTGAATCTTTCTTGTAGATCTACAAATATCTTAACCAAATGGGTTTGATAAGATGTAGTATATTTGTAAAAGATATGTGCTCAAAACTTGGGGCAAATCTAGAGACTTTGAAGTCAAGAAGGTTTTCTATTTGTTACACCACAAATATGAACTCAAAAACAAGCTTTAGAATTCACCGGAATTTGGTCGGAAAAATTGAAATTTTTTTTCTAACCTCTTTTTTAAGGCAAAAGAGTTTTAATGGGGTAGATCTAAAATGTTTAAGTTTGGTGTAGAAGAGAAACCGAAGATGGAAAACTAGTTTAGAAATTATAACCTTTTGTTAAAGAACTTGAAAGTTGGAACAAAATGGGTTATAAGAGAGAAGTATTCTAGAGAGAGATTTTCTAGAGAGAAGGAGGAGAGAACACTTCTACTAAATATGAAACTAGCTTTATAAAAATAAGAAGTGTTTTGGCTTTCTTGGTGTTAGAAAATGTGGGGGGTGGGGGTTGTATTTACAGGGAAAGTTGGATGGAATAAATGGTGGAGATTGACTTGGAATGAATCGTTGAGATTAATTCTCCCAAAATTTGAATTGATGGGGGGGAAATTTGAATTCCTTAGGGGGAAAATCTGAATTGTATTGGGGGGAAAGTATTTTGGGGTTGAACCAAGTCAACTAGTGCTTCTTGTATCGTATTAATCAAATAAATACGTAACAAATACAAATAAGCACGTAAAACCAAAATTCATTAATAAATACAATAAATATGAAAATAATATCTTTATTTTTCTAGGAACATTATATATAATATTCTGTCTGGAAAAATATTTTTCAGAATATTTTCCTGAAAAATGAATAAAATATGAACCAGACGAACCGGCTCGAAAATAAAAATTCTCAGAAAATTATGAGAAAAATTCAAATATTATTTTACATTATTCGAATGACCCTAAAAAGTTTCAAGTCATTCTAATAAGTGGAAGTATTTTATTTGATCAAAATATGATAAAGTTGTGTCCCGAATTAAAATAAAATACATATAGCCATTGGGCGAAATAAATCAGCCTTTAAGCTAAAGTTTTGACTTGAATAAAATTGTTTACTAGTTTTCCCATATATAAAATATAGTTGAGAGCTTGTGGGAAGTTATTAGTGTATTTAAAATATTTTTCTCCGAATAAAAGATAAAATGGAACACCGGGAGATTTTTTTTTTATAAATATTCGACAAGAGTAAAAATTACTCAAATAATATTCTCACTGAGATAGATGATTTTTCATTCTGGTAGTTCCTTTAGGAAACACCTAATCTCAATAAACAATATTATCTGACAAAAGATTTATAATTTAAAGTACCGAAAAATCATTACTATGCCTTATCTGTATAGCAATAATGTTCTAAAAAATATCATTACATGACATTTCTTTTTCAAACTTTTTGTTCTATGCAAATAGAAGTTTTTAGGAAAATAATTACTTGTAAAAATTAGCATTGAACTCTCGAAAAGATCACTCGAATAATCCTATGGGAGGTTACTAAGTGATTTAGTTACTTCCTAAATTCGATTTAAATTTAATAATATTAGACAAACATTAAAACACTAAAAAGATTAGAAAATATGAAAAGTACAATATCCTTTCAAACATAAGTGCATATCTCAATGCATGACACTAGAATGACCCGCCGTGAGATTTTACATGTTAGATAAGTGTCATAAGTAATTCTCACAGTGATAATGATGTAATGATCCTTAGACCTGAAATCATTATATTTCTATATGAGAATTAATATACTTTGATTACATTAAAAGTTGTTTTTGATCGGGTGATGATCAAGATGCGCATTGAGTATATTATGAATCATATGAGAAATATGAATAATATAGAAAGGATGTAATAGTCCTAATCATATGAGTGATATTATTGGCCTCTTGTTTGAGTGAGACTATGAAATGCATGGCCGTGCTAAAATGTTGATTTGATTTTAATAGTCTACTCATCGATCAAGAAAATAAAGATTAAATTATGAAGAGGATGACACGAGACATGCCTTGAGTTTAATCTATAATATCAAGATTAAAGGGATTATATTACATGGAACATTATTCACGAAAGGCTTAATCGAATCACCGATTTATTATTATTACTTGGGTAGNATTAAAGGGATTATATTACATTGTACATTATTCACGAAAGACTCAATCGAAGTACCGATTTGATTATTATTCCTTGGATAGCAATGATGTATTACTAGATGCCGCTAATTACTTATAATTTTATTATTGGATAATAAAATTATTGCCAATGTAATAATAAACTAAGTGGTCACACACAAAGAATACTTGAAGGAGAATTAATAGTAATTCAAATTTATTTTGCATATGAATTAAGTTGGACAAATTAGAAATTTGAATTAATTTATAATTCAAATTATATTTGAATATTAATTAAGTTTGACATAATTAGTTATTTAAATTAAAATTCAAATTTTAAATAAATTAATTAAATATAAGGCCCAACAAGATGATTGTCTAAAAAACTTGTTTATTTCCTCTATAAATACATCTCTTTCTCTTAGAGTTAACGAATTTTTTTTAGGAAAATCCTAGCCGCATAGAGAGAGAGATAGAGGTTGAGAAAAACAGTTTGGGTGCTAGTATATCCTTCCTTCTTTGAAGATCAAGTGTTCGTGTGGATATCGTTAGAGCGTAGATCGCGTGCTGTGGGATACGTGGTGATCGTACGAGCTTTGGACCTTCATATTCTCTATCTTTAATTCGTTAAAGCTCTAAAAGGTAATACATCATGATCTCCGAATTAAATATTGTGTTTTTGCATGGATCCTGCGGAGGGTTTTACTATTTTGATTTATTTTTCGCGTTTATTCCGCTGCGTTTGTGCCTCGAAACCCTTCAATGACATCAGAGCTACTTGCGAAACGTTTTAATTCGGTTATGTGCTTAACAGTTTTTGATATATAAGNCAGAACTACTTGCAAAACATTTTAATTCGTTATGTGTTTAACAGTTTTTTGATGTATGTAAACATGTATATGATATGCCATCACTACTAGAAAAAGTGCATACAATATCAGTTATCAACTGATATCTGAGAAATTTCTAACCAATGTTTTCAAATGTGATGTTAAAAGTATATATTTTACACATCAGTTTTCAAATGGCTATATGTTGATATATATGTTTTATATGATTTTGAATATATGATATTCATATGATGTATAATCATGTGATGATTGTGTGTATTGTTATATGTATATGATACATGTTTATTTTTATTATGGGAATCGTATTCGATACGAATTCAGAAACGGCTGCTATAGATTTTCTGAAATCTGTGTCCAGTCGATTTTCGCAAACGATATGTGTTTTCTCACTAGAATCGTGTCACTGAGAAATACTGACGTTGTCAACATGGCATTTGTAAGACATTCGATGTCGTTACAAGCCCCAAAACGGTGATTTATTATTTTTTAAAAATTATTTGATTTTCCAAAATTTCGAAACTTGTTATATTTGATTTTATAATGTGTTTATATAATCTAAGATATATTAAATGTGTTATGTGATAGCATGGTGGATGGTTATGACCTAAAGACCCAAAGGATAGTGGTTTTGATTTATGGTTTTGGTTTCTAAATACGACTTGCATGTCGTTTATTCATTGTAATTTAATTATCTCGAATGTAACTCGAGTTTTTCTTGTAATTTTATTAGAATAGTTTTGTTTCAATATTCAATGTAATTATCAATGAAGACTTACAAGTAATGAGGTGATTCAAAAGGGGATGATGGAGCAATGAGGAAAGAAGACATGTAATAGATAATATTTTTAAACCACCATAGACTGACCTTGATATTTCCATTAGCTTGGAAAGATCACATAGGATGGGGCCATAACCAAACACGTTTAATTTACACACATTATATATATGCATATGATTGCATGTATTGGTATATATGCGTAGATATAATCGAGATGCATGCTTAATATTGATTAATCATGTAGGTATTAGATACGACACTCATGCCATGTTTGCTTAAGAAAGATAAAATCTGTAACGATTCAAGATTTTAAAATTGAACAAATGATCATGAGATTCTTGTGTTTATGAAACACGATATTAAATATTAATTTTTTTTTCTGATATGGGGAGATTTTTTCAAAAGCGGATTATTAGTTTAATTCGTAAGGAAGTCAGTTTTTAAGAGAGACCACTTGTGACTTCTCCGACGACCTGGAAATCAATCCATTGACGAATATTGAAATGAATTATTTGATCAAGGAAAAATTGAGAATCTCTTTATGATGGGATCATGATCGTTTATATAAATAATAAAATCCCTAAATACATATTAAGTTAATCGGATGCCTTCCAATATTTAATACTCGTCAAGATCTAAATTGAGAAGGAGTGAGTTTGCCAAAGCAAGGTCCTATTATCAATCATGGGAAGACGTGATAAGTAAGTGTACGCAGTTTATTGAAATGTTGGGTCTAACTTAACTAAATCATCACAATAGGATTGCGGGTTTAGATGCATAAAGTTTGGTGCGATTTATTGGATAAATGTGTACAAAGGGTTATTCCACCAAATTTTCCAAGAGTTATATTTGATATAATCGATAAATGTCGTCTACCTAAATAGTCATGTTTTGGGTGTATTAGCCAACACTATCTTAAAACATGGATGAAATATGGATCTTGGCTCACTAGAAAGATTTAAAGAAATGTTTTTTGAATTAATAGGTAGGGCTATTGATTTGAAAAAAATAGTGGAAGATATATATTATGAATGTATATGATAATCACTTGAACTTAATTAAACTTCTGCAGACTAACTAATTTTATGCATTTTAACATTGTAGATATCTAATGACAAATAACACAAATAACTTCTCCGTGCAGTCAGTCCTTGAGAAGGACAAGCTGACTGGAACCGACTTCCTTGATTGGTATAGAAATTTGAGGACTATCATCAGGCAGGAGCGAAAACTCCACATCATTGAAATTCCTTCTGCTGCTCCTCTTGCTGAGAATGCAACTCGCGTTCAGAAAAATGTTTATCAAAAGCATATTGATGATGTGAATGATGTTGCATGTCTTATGCTGGCAACCATGAGTGCTGAGCTTCAAAAAAAACATGAGCATATGGATGCTTATGAGATGATTGAACACCTTTAAAAAATGTTTGAGGGACAGACTCGTCAAGAAAGGTTCGACATGAGCAAAGCACTGTATGCTTGCAAACAGGGAGAGCGTGAACTTGTTCAACCACATGTTTTAAAGATGATAGGTTATATTGAGTATCTTGATACTTTGGATTTCCCGATTGGTCCAGAAGCTCAGATTGACTTGATCTTGAAATCTTTGAACAACAACTATACTCATTTTGTTATGAACTACAATATGAATGAGATAGATAAAACACATGAATGAGATAGACAAAACACCCATTGAATTGTTAGCTGTGTTGTGACTGCTGAAACCAACATGAAAAAGGCTGACCCTGCTCCCATATTGATGGTTGACAACAAAGGTAATGCTAAATGGAAATTCAAATGGAAGGGAAAGAAGAAGATTGGATATGCTCCTGGTCCCAAGCCAAAGACTAATCCCAAACAGGCTTTAAAGCCTAAGGGTGCTATTGCAAAGGGTGATTGTCACTACTGTGATAAACCAGGTCATTGGAAGAGAAACTGTCATGCTTATTTGGAGGATCTGAAGAAGAAGAAGGCTATTCAAGCATATGTTTCAGGTATTTATGTTATAGAGGTCAATTCGTCTCCTTCTACATCATGGGTATTAGATACTGTATATGGTTTTCACATTTGTATAAATGTACATGAGCTGCAAAGGAGTGGGACTTTGGCTAAGGGAGAGGTCGACCTATGAGTTTACAATGGAGCAAAGGTTGCTGCCTTGGCTATAGGGACTTATTATTTATCATTGCCCATTGGGCTTATTTTATAACTTGAGAATTGTTTTTACGTGTCTGCAATTTGTAGAAACATTATTTCAGTTTCTTGTTTAGATAAGAAAGGTTTTGCATTTTCAATTCAGAACAATAGTTGTTCTTTTTCTTTGAATAATGTTACCTATGGGATTACACGTTTATTTAACGGTTTATATGTTCTTGATTTAGACACTCATATCTATAATGTGAATAAAAAATGTCTTAAGACTAATGACTCAAATCAAACAAACCTCTCGCACTGTCGTTTAGGCCATATAAATGAGAAGTGCATTTCCAAGTTATATAAGGATGGATACTTGGATAAGTTTGACTTTGAATCATACGAAACATGCGAAACTTGTCTCATTGGAAAAATGACTAAAGCTCCTTTTAGTAGACAAGGTGAAAGGGTCACTGAATGATTAAAACTTATACATAGTAATGTATGTGGTCCTATGCGTACTATGGAAAGAGGCAGATTTTACTACTTTATCACATTTACTGATGATTTCAGTAGATATGGATATGTGTATCTTATGAAGAACAAATCCGACTCTTTTGAAAAGTTCAAAGAATACAAAGATGAAGTAGAAAAGCAAACTAGCGGAAGTATTAAGACTCTACGATCTGATCGTGGAGGTGAATACTTAAGCCATGAATTTAAGAGTTTCTTAAAAGAGTGTGGTATTGTATCACAACTCACTCCTCCCGGAACACCACAATAGAATGGAGGTTCTAAGAGGAGGAATCATACCTTGTTGGACATGGTGCGATCAATGATGAGTCATGTAGATCTTCTAATTAGTTTCTAGGGCTACGCCCTGAAGACCCTTGCTTCTACACTTAATCGAGTTCCTACTAAAATGGTTCAGAAGACTCCGTATGAGATATGGATTGAGAAATGTCATAACATGTCATTTATGAAAATTTGAGGATGTGAGGCATTTGTGAAAGGTCTAACTTCTGACAAGCTAGGACTTATATTAGACAAATGTAACTTTGTGGGATACCCAATTGAAACAAATGGTTATTCTTTCTATAATCTTTCTGAGAACAAAGTGTTTATTGCTCGAACTGCAGTGTTCCTTAAAAGAGAAATGCTTTCTAAGAAAGACAGTAGGAGAATAATAGATCTCGATGAAGTTCGAGACCCACATGATAACATTGAACCAATGGAGGAACCTGAGCAGAATGTATAAGAAAATAATACTGCTCAAGAAACACAGATTTTTCGTAGGTTTAGTAGGATTCGCCATGAGCCCGGGAGATATTATGGATTTCTCTTGACTCAAGATGGTGATGTAATGCTTGTGGACGAAGATGAGCCTCTCACTACCAAGACACTATGAACACTCCAGATTCTAAGAGATGGTTGGATGCCATGAAATCTAAGATGAAATCCATGTATACTAATCAAGTATGGACTTTAGTTGATCCATCTGAAGGGGTAAAACCTATAGGGTGCAAGTGGGTTTTCAAGAAGAAGACCGACATGGATGCTAATGTACAGACCTATAAGGCATGATTGGTGGCAAAAGGTTTCAAGAAAATTTATGGTATTGACTATGATGAAACCTTTTCACTAGTGGCTATGGTCAAGTCCATCAGGATTTTGCTTGCTATAGCTGCTTACTATGACTATGAAATCTGGCAAATGGATGTCAAAACCGCTTTCTTAAATGAGAGCCTTGAAGAAGATATGGATGTGTACATGACACACCCTAAGGGTTTTGTTGATCTAAAGGATGCTGGAAATGTATGTAAGTTGCGTCGATCCATTTATGGATTAAAGCAGGCCTCGAGGAGATGGAACATTTGTTTTCATGAAACAGTCAAAAAGAGTTTGACTTTATTCAGAATGAAGATGAAACTTGTGTTTACAANAGATGTGAAAACCGCTTTCTTAAATGGGAGCCTTGAAGAAGTTGTGGATGTGTATATGACACAACCTAAGGGTTTTATTGATCCAAAGGATGCTAGAAAGATATGTAAGTTGTGTCGATCCATTTATGGATTGAGACAAGCCTCGAGGAGATGGAACATTCATTTTGATGAAACTGTCAAAGAGTTTGGTTTTATTCAAAATAAAGATGAACCATGTGTTTACTAGAAGGTTAGTGGGAGCAATGTGGTATTCTTAGTATTATATGTTGATGATATATTATTTATAGGGAATGACATTCCTTTTTTTACAGGATGTTAAGACTTGGTTGAACAAAAATTTCTCAATGAAAGACTTAGGCAATGCGATCTATATATTAGGGATCAGGATCTATAGAGATAGATCAAAGAGATTGATTGACCTAAGTCAGAGTACATACATTGATAAAGTTTTGCATCGATTTGGAATGCAAGAGGCTAAAAGGGAATTTGTCCCAATGTCTCATGAGATATCGATCTCGAAAGAAAACAGTCCTAAATCGTTGGATGATAAGGACCGTATGAGTAAAGTTCCATATGTGTCAACAATTGGTTCTATAATATATGAAATGATATGTACTCGTTCTGATGACTCGTATGCTTTAACCATGACGAGTAGATACCAGTCTAATCTAGGTGAATGTCACTGGACAACAGTCAAGAATATTCTTAAGTACTTGAAGACGACTAAAGATCAATTCTTGGTATATGGAGGAGAAGAAAAGCTAGTTGTAAAAGGTTACACCGATACTGGTTTCTAGACAGATAACGATAATTTAATGTTTCTGTCTGGCTTTGTGTTTTATTGAGATGTTGTATGCTGGAATGGTTCACAGCAAANTCAGACAGACAAGGATGATTCCGTTTCTCAGTCTTTGTGTTTTGTCTAAATGGAGGTGCTGTAAGCTGGAAAAGTTCAAAGCAAGATACGGTAACCGATTTTACAATGGAGGCTGAGTATATAGCTGCTAGTGAAGCAGCCAAGGAGGCTGTTTGGGTTCGTAAATTTCTTGCAGAACTTGGTGTGGTTCCTTCAGTCGCAGATCTGATAGATTTGTACTGCGACAATAGTGGAGCCATTTCGCAGGCTAAGGAACTAAACATATGCTCAGACGATATCACCTTCTCCGAGAGATTAATAATCGAGGGGATATATATATATATATGTAAAGTGCATATAAATGATAACCTTGCAGATCCACTGACCAAGGCTTTGTCGCAGCAGAAACACGAAGGTCACACTAATTCCATGGGTATTAGATACAAGAGAGATTGGCTCTATTACAAGTGAGAGATTGTTAGTATTGGTATCTTAGAGACAATACTATTAGGTTTTATTGAAAACAATTATGGATTATGTTCTATTGATTATTGAATAAATATTTATTGTGTCTTTATTTACTGCGTAATAAATTGAAAACATAATAAATGTTCTTGGAATTTTGATAAATATTATATATCTTTAAGTATGTGACTTAAAAATGAGATTATATGAATAGTATCTTATTCCTAAANAGACTGCTAGTCAATCTAAAGATAAGTTGGAATCACTAATCTCATAGCCTTAAGACTACCTCGTCAAGGTTGCTATAAATGAGAAGTGATCAGTCAAAGATAAGTTTGTGCATGTTAAGGCTAAAGCTGTTGTTACCACTGTTAAAAGTAATATCACTAACCCATTTGGACTCAATTGAAGTTGAGTACCAAGAAGTTTAATCATTTGTGATTGCAGAGTATGAAACAAAAGACAAAAGTTATATGATTTCGTGACATTTATTGTTCGAGGGATATTACTAGCATTGAAGCTCTACTATCACAGTTGATTGAGAAAACCTACCCAAATGTAACCATTGGGTATTGAAAGGCATATGACTAGGCCTATTTGTAATAATTAGATGGCAACTCAACTCTAACTA